>JABUQX010014071.1:30000-40000 GCA_015478945.1 Trachelipus rathkii
TATTATTTTGTTTTGTTCTATAAATAATATTTTCCTTTTCAGATATTTACATTATCCTCAGAATTAGTGTCGCCATTGTCAGTTCTCAGTACTCAGAAGAATATTTGACTTTTGGCTTCTGCATGTTATTCATGATGAATGTGCTTGTAGTTTTAATGCACGGCAATTTATCAATGAAATATAAATGAATCAAATATATTTAAAGGTAGAACATAAAATTCATGGAATTTCAAAATAAAATATTTCAAATCACTAGAACGACTTTTGGAAAAAAAAATAATTAATTCATACGCAATATGGCAATCTATAGCACTCGCACTCTTTCTATATTTAGAGTAAAAACTTGAAAGAATCATGCCATTGAAGAAGATGTGATTAACCAGCCATTTAAATTTTCTCTAAACAGTTTTGGAGAAAAATAAAAAAGGGTAAATGTTGGTATGTTAATGAGTTAAACTAAAGTGTTCAATGGAATAGGTATGATAAATAGCATCGTTAGAAAACGACTTATTGTGATGTTAATGTTTAGGAAAGCCACAGGGCAGGCAGTGCAGATGGATGAGTCAACTTACGAGTTTCTATTGCTCGTATATGGTAGATACATTGATCATTAATGAAAATTATTCCGTAGAGATTTACTTAGCAAATCATCATAAAGGTCCATTACATTATGATATACATATAAACAAATCTATTTGTATGGAAGTAAAACGAAGGTGAACATTTTTTTATATACTGCAGAAAGTGCCTCTTTAAGGGTAGTGGAGAAAAATAGCTAGTTAAAATTAATAAGCAATTATAATCCCGGAACAATTTTTGTGCACTGTAATTAATATTCACCGAAAAAAAATTCAACAAAAAAATAATTCATAAATAGTATATTGGAGTTAGAAATAAAATTCATGGTTTATCGAAACTAATGCTAAATATGAATGTTTTATAATTAAATAAATTTGAGAATCAAAACAATGCATCCCACATACGATTCTTTCACACCGAAGCAAAGTAAATGTTAATGGAAATTGCTTGAAAAGATTCATGGAACTATATGTTATTCTTATTGCCATTTTAAATATATTATATATATATATATATATATATATATTATATATTATATATATAGATTTATGAATATATACATATATATATATAATAGTATATATATAATAGGTATATATATATATTTATAGTAGTGTATATTATATATATTATATAGGCTATATATATATATATTATATATATATATATGAGATTAATATATGTCAGTGGCGTACCTTGAAGATTACACTTGGGTAGGCAAAGTATTATATAATATATAATTATATATACTATATATAATAGTAATATTATATATATATATAGTATTATATATATAGGTATATATAGTAACGGTTAATCTATTATATACTAGTATATATATGTATGTATATATATAATATATATAATATATATATATATATATTATATATTATATATATATATATATATAATATATATATATTATATATATATATATATAATTATATATATATAATATATATATAATATAATATTATATATATACTATTTATATAATATATTATATATATATAATATATAACGAAAACACTTTAACTGCAATACGTCCTTATTTATTTGAAGGAAAATTTAATTTTTCACGTCTTTTTGAAAAAGCTATGTTTATTTATGTGTAATATATGCATAAATTGACTAAAAGCCTGACATAGGCCTACCAGAATTTTTAAATAATTACATTTTAATTATATAAAGGTAAAACAGAGAGACAGATAAAATGTTTTACATATAAATTAAAATTCAATAAAGCACGAACACCTTCACTGCCTCTATTCCAAAACTTAACACAGCAAATATATGGCATAGTGAATTAATTCACTATGTATGTGGTAAACATTTCTTTTCACTCTGTCCACCATAAGTGAAATATCGTAATTGATAAGATAGATAGATAGATAGATAGTTAGATATATATATATTATATATTATATATATATATATATATATATATATATATATATATATTATATATATATATATATATAATATTTATATATATATATATATATATATATATATATATAATATATATATATATATATATATATATATATATAGGTATATATTATATATATATATATATTATAATATATATACATATATTTATATATATAATATATATATATATTATTATATATATATTATATTATATATATATATATATATTATATATTAATTATATATATATATATATATATATATACTATATATATATATAGTTATAATATATATTTTAATATATTATATATATATAATAATATATATATATATTATATATATATATAGTATATATATATATATATATATCTATATATATATATATATATATATATATACTAGAGAGAGAAGAGAGAGAGAGAGCAGCAGAGAGAAGAGCGAGAGAGTAGAGAGAGAGAAGAGGAGAGAGAGGATTCAAAATATTTTTTTCAAATTATTTTCGTACGAATTTCACACTGGGTGGAACGAAAGTTTCGTAACTCGCGAAGATTTGCGTATTTTTTCGCTCGAACAGCAAGTTATGTGATGCTTGGCTTTTTTCCTATATATTTTATATGAATATGAAGATCTACCCCGTACGCCCATAGCTTTGACATTTATTCTTGGGAACAGAGTAGGAAGGAAAATTTCCCAATGAATTTAATTATTATAAATGTTATTACTTGATTTTTTGATTTCTTTAATTTTTTTTATAAATTACAGTTTTCTTTTTCACTTTCATATAAAATTCTAATAATTATTTTACTTTACCATTTAAATTATTTTTATTAAAAAAGACAAAAAAATTGGGTAGGAGCTACTACCCCTGCCTACCCTATGTAAACGCCCCTGATATATATATATTATATATATATATATATATATTATATATATATGATATATAATATACTATATATATATATATATATATATTATATAATATATATATATATATATATATATATATATATATATATATATATATATATATATATATATATATATATATATATATATATATATATATATATATATATATATATTTAAATTAAAAATAAAATAAAGAAGGCCATCAAAAATTTCACTTCTTCCTCAAATTTAAAATGGAAATTCAATTTTCTGTTTTTAGGTAATCTTGAAACATATATTCGGAATTCCTTATAAAACTGACAGCTAGTGTACGATGGGTCAAAATATAGTAACTAAAAGAATGAATATCAGTTTAGTCTCCTAAAAATTACGTATTTTTGAGTTGCGACACTATTCTAGAAAAGGTGCAATGTTATTATATATTTATCATTAAGAATGTTTTCGATTACTATTTAAAACCTACCTTATAAAAGTTCCATCTTGAACTATAGGTGGAGGGTAATGAAAAGTGATAACTTTAACCGTTCCTTCTTTTTCGTAAAAATCGAGGACTTTTTGTACGTTTTTATGACATTTTGACTTGTAGAGGAATATCTTGGAGGCTCCGAGATTTTTCATGATTTCTACCCATTCGATAAGACGAGTAGAAAAGTCATTATTGTAGTAAAACAAGGCTTTGCCGCAAATTCCAATGGTTATATTATTGCTGTAAAATAATATATTGATTTAATTATTAAAGTTTAATTTTTAATGGTTATCGTGAGAAATAATATTTTAGTACATATGTTAAGCGACTCAGTCTCGTGGCAAAGGGGGTTTGATTCCACACCCAGATTGTAGTTAGCAAAAACCTATTAATAAATTAGTTTAATACCCGCAAGGTGTGAAGTTTAAAAAAAAAAAATCTCAACCTTTTTTTTTTAAAGAGTCACTGAAATTATTTGCAAAGTCATTGCCTCTCCGAAACTTCATTACCTATTTCATTATTTCATTATTTTATTACTTCATTACATCATTAAAGATATATTAAAAGATCAAGACATAAATAATGGATTCGAAATCCAAGAAATGTTTCTAAAATAATAAACAAAATACTAATATTTATTTTATAACCAGTGAATAAATGTGTAAAAACGATAATAAAAATTTATTACAATATTATGATAAAAAATCGAGGAGAGAGCATGAAAGAACGATTATTATTATTATAATTTTATTATTATTATTATTATTATTATTATTATTATTATTATTATTATTATTATTATTATTATTATTATTATTATTATTATTATTATTATTATTATTATTATTATTATTATTATTAATTATTATTATTATTATTATTATTATTATTATTATTATTATATTATTATTATTATTATTATTATTATTATTATTATTATTATTATTATCTCTACACTATATTTCGCACAAAATGTATTTGATCGTATCCAATTATCATTAAAGCTAATTTCAATGCTAACTGGCAAATGCAAAATAATTAATCTTAATATATAATTAATGGGATTTACTCTATAATAAAAAGTAAATAAATCTTTGAAAAAGCTCACACTTAATAATGTATATATATATATATATATATATATATATATATATATATATATATATATATATATATATATATATATATATATATATATATATATATATATATAAGTATATTTATATATTAGTTGTCTTTGGCGTGTAAATATAAATATATAAATATATATTATATATTATATATATATATTATATATATAGTTATTATATATATATATATTGGATAATTATATATATATGAGTATATTTTTTTTTTTTAACACTTGACACCGCATCACGGGCAGAGCACTATTCAAGGAGGGGGTTGTTGACGTCTCAAATATTCATCTATCGCAAATTACGCAGATGAGCACAGACTGGCAGGCTTTTAAAGTGAGGGAGATTAAATTGAGTAGGAACAAGAAGATGGAAGAGAATTCCAACAAAATCATGTGCCGACACAGGTACGCTGTGTGTCACCCTTGTGCAACGAGGGTGTCGTCAAGCTGGTGGTCAACCGCAGTGAAAGTTCCCTCGAGCATTTGCCGCTACGGGTACCTATAGAAAAGAGATATAAAGCACCAACATCGCGCCACAGAAGCATAGAGGGTCAAGTGAACTAGAAAGTACAGTGGGCAGTTTATAAGCCCTTTTTGGCCTTTGACCTCGAACCCTATTCGGCAAAAGCCGGGTTGAAAATATGAGCCCATCCAGATATGAGAGCAGTACTCCATACAGGGCGGATGAGACCCTTGTATAGCTGGAGCAACTGAGAAGAGGAAAAAAAGTTACGCAGTCTAAACAAACTCGCCTATGTTTCTTTGGGGCCTGCCCGTAGAAGCCGTTGTGATGTGAGCGGTTTCACAAGACAATTTTTTGTTTATGTTAAGGCGATGCCAAGAATGTTTATATGTCAACAGGAGAGTACAGAATGAAGTAAGCCTGTTATTTCGAAAGAGTATAGTGATGTCAATGTTATTTTTGAATAGTATGTCTTTAAAAACTAGGCGTATTGTAGAAGCTGAGTTATTTTTCTTTTAAAATAATATTTGACCTCATCAACAGGTTTGAAGACGAACCTATACCTAAACCGATAATTCTGATCCAGTATATCATAAAAACGAAGAATTAAGTAAAATCGGAAAAAGTGTTTAAAATGAACGATGAAGGCAATATATTCTAATAGAAGTAATAGAGGGGAGATCATAAATGAATTGAAATTAGTTGAAGAATGTAAAGGTGATCAGAGTATTACTTCTAGGCATATATATAATGAAGTGGAATAAGAGTTATAAGATTGTAAACAAGGTGAGAAGAATTAATTAATGAAATAAAATAAAATAAGAGGAATAATGTAGGAGACAAGACAGAACCCTGAGTAATGAGAACACCTAATACTTTTATATATATATATAGAACAGAAAGAGGAAGAAGTCGCCCATCTAACTCAAACAGTCACGATATTCGAGTACGATAATGAAGAACTAGATATACATTAAGTAAGCAAGTGAAAGGAGGAAACCCAAAGGAGGAATGATTATTTGAGAGAAGCAGTATTAGTGACGCGTGTGTGATTAGTGTGTGTGTGCTCGCTGTGGTCTCGATGATGTGTGGTGTGATGTCTGGTGTGGTGATAGTGTCAATGCGCGGTCGCTAGATCCGACCTCGCATAGTTCTAGTGAAGTCGCGTTGTGGTTTTCTCTATAGTCAGAGAGAGAATCAAGACTTAGTAATATGTTTTGTTTATATGGGTAAGAAGAGATTTTGTATATAATTACGCCATCAGAAAGATAAGTTAGTATACCTCCATTGGAAATCGGCTCAGTGATAAGCCCGAGTAAGAGATGTGGCGTGATCGGCGTAAGGGTGAATAGTAGATTCGATTGGAGTAATGAGAATATGAGAGGTTTTGATTGATCCGGTTCAGGTTATTAGCTCATGCTTTCCTCTAGATTGTATCTTTTTCTTTGTCGTTTTCATGTTTATGAGGCTGTTGATCAAGAATTTTTTAGTAAGGGAACGTGTCGACGGGTTAAGAGATAGTGAAGGCATAAGGTCTCACCGTTATAGTTTTCGGTGATAGTAGTTGTAGGTTTTGGTCCTTACTTTTTTGATTTATTACAAAAACTTGAGTTTTTAATTTAAGTTGTAGCAGGTGATTATATGCTGACTTTGGTGTTAAACTTTAGTTTGAAGAGTTTTTGATTGCAAATTTTGATTAACCGTTATCTGTTGTTCCTTTTCGTGTTGTCTGGTCTGTCCGGCGTGGTTTTGCAGGCCTTTCAGGATTCGTCTGTTTGTGTGTTGTGTGTCGTGTCATGTTGTGTGTGTGTGTGCTAGTATATGTGCCTTGTCCGGAGGGGTGCGGTAGTATGTGCTGCTATGTGACGCAGACTGGGCAGAACATTTGCGTAGGCCTGCCGGGCTTTCTATTGACTTTCACCAAACATAACGTGGCTTAAATTCTAACTCTGCTTTCGTTGAATACCACCTCTCTAACTCTAACCTTAATCTTTTGCTCTTGTCTGAAACTCAGATGGTTAAGAATTCAATCCTCTAACTCGTTTAATATGTATCCAACTAAACTTATTTCATAATTTCCCGTCTAAAGGGTGGAGTAATGTGCCTATGTAAACATTAACACTCATGTAACACGTCTCGTGAATTTCGAATCACCTAATTTCCGATGTTCTGTGGCTTAAAATCTTTTCTTCCTTCTACTACAGATAATCTTGTGCTTCTTGCTACTGTTTCTCTGCTAAACAGAACAGAATTTTTCAACGCCTTTTTGAATATCTTACTACTTCCTACGAAGACCTGTTATATCTTCTCATCCAAATACTGAGGTCTCTATTGTAGGGGATTTCAATGTACACAACACTGAATGGTTGGGGTTCCATCTCATACTGCTTTAGGTGGGGAGGAGGCCGAATCATTCGGCATTCTCAACGATCTGTGACGCACTAATTAAAGAACCAACACACATTCGGATCGTCCCAACCAATTCTTGACACACTTGACCTATGTTTCACCACTAGTCCTTCTCTTTAAATACACCACTTTCGCTCCTATTGGTTATAATCCTGAACCACAAACCTTATATCTCTTTTAATTTTAATACTTTCTCCTCCAACAGCTCCACCCTGCCCTGTGCGTTCTTTCTCTGCACTTTAATCGGGCCGATTGGGGGCTTTGCCGCTGGCCTTCTACGCTAACTTATAATTGGAATGAACTGAGCTTTTCCTCTGGTGAACGCCCTTCGGCTTCTGCAACAAGGTGGGAGCTGTAATCGTTGATGGGATGCAGCAGGTTCATTCCTTCTTCGACTAAATAATTTTCTCCTCCTCATAATCCATGGTTCGATCGTAATTGTTCCCCTGGCCCATTCAGGCTAGAGACAATGCGTATCGGGGGTGGAGAAAATTCTCGTTCTCCTATCAACTCTCACTAATTTTCATTCAGCTAGAAATCGTTGCAGGATACTCTTCGACGAGCAAAGCGGGCTTTCTTCAAACGAAAGTGCGCTAACCTCCTTGGTTCCTCCTACTGAGAAATCTTTCTGGCCTCTTGCCAAAAACATCTCCAACAAATTCTGTAAATCTACCCTTTCCTCCTCTTATTCGTACTGATGGTTCTGTTGCTAACTCCCCAACTGAAAAAGGCCAATCTCTTCGGCTCCTATTTTCCTCTAACTCAACCCTGGACATTTCTGGCATCTTCTCCTTCTCCTTCTCTTCTCAGGTGTCCTATGCTTTGCCTGAGATTACATTTGAATCGGGGTGCATGGGCTCCTGAAATCTATGAACCGTTAGGAAGGCGGGTGGCCCGGAATGGCATTCCTCCCAGAGTTTTGAGGGAGTCGGTGCTTCCATGCTGCCCCTCCTCTCGTTTCAAACTATGTTATTATTCTATGCCTCAATCAACTAGCACTTTTCCCTCAGTGGTTGGAAGCACGCATATGTCCAACCTATTCCGAAAAAAGGAAGCCGCTCGATCCTTCTAACCAACTATCGCCCTATAGGTCTAACCTGTATTCTACTCTAAGATCTTTGAAACCCATCTTAACTCTCAAACACTTCTTAGACCATCTGGAATTCTCATTCTTCTTTCCTATCGCCAGTACGGCTTTCGGAACTCGAGGTCGGTGATATACTCTCCTATCTAACAGATTTATGGTTTTCCACCCTTAGGAAATACGGGGAGACTTTGCGTGGTGGCGCGTGACATATCCAAAGCATTTGACCGGGATGGCACGCGTCACTGCTCTCCAAGCTCCCTCCTTTGGATTTCCTCCTTCTCTTTGGTTACTATGTCTAGCTTTCTTTCAAATGCTCAATATCGGCTGTTGTTGATGGGGCGACCTTCTTCTTTCCTTTTTCTGTCAATAGTGTGTTCCTCCACGGTTCTGTCTTATCTCCTACTTTATCTCTTGCTTTTCATTAATGATCTTCGTCTGCAAATCTAACTCTATCCACTCATATGCCGATAACTCGACCTTTCATTCTTCTTCAGCTCATTTCAATTCTGCTCCTTCTTTACTTCTAGAATTGCCCTCTCGTCTTAAATCTTTCCGATTCCATTCCTCGCTGATCTGGATAGAATTTCCCCGGTGGGGGTCTTCTCAACCTTGTCGAAATTCTAATTCTTTAAAAACAAAACTTCTACAAATCTGCATCTCTAAGACAATACCTTCTAACTTTCCCTCACTCTTTTCGACGGTTCTCTCGTCTCTCCTGTTGACAATATAAACAACCCTGGCCTTACATAACAAAATAATGTCTTGGGAAACCTCAACATCACAACGGTTGCATGGGCGGCCTCAAAGAAACTGAGAGTTTTGTTTAGACTGCGAGACTTTTCTTTTTCCCTCTTCACAGTTACTCCAGTTACAAAAAAGGGTCTCATCCGCCCTTGTATGGAGTAACTGCTCTTCAATATCTGGGGGGGGGGGCTCTGGTTTTACACGGCTTTTGGATAGGGTCGACTCAAAAAGGCAAAAGAGACTTATAAACTGTCCTGTACTTTTCTAGTTCACCTGACCCTCTATCTTTGTGGCGCGATGTTTGGTGCTTTATATCTTTTCTATAGGTACCGGTAGCAGCAGGTGCTCGATGGAACTTTCCACTCAGCGTGCCACCTCCTTTAAGACGCCCTCGTAGCACAAGGGTCTTGTCGGCCACATGAGGTTTGTGTTGATATTAGCAACCCCAGACTAGTTCGCTGCTGCGCCTCCTTCTTTCCTTCCTGCCACGTCTGTTCTGTGGAATTCTCTTTTCCATCATTCTGTGTTTCCCTACTCAATTGTTAGAGTCTCCATACTTTAAGCCCCGCCGTCTTTGCTCATTCTGCGTAATTTGCGTAAGTTGAAATTTTGTTGACGTGTAAACACGCCCTCCTTGAATCAGGGGCCTTTTGCACTGAGCGGTGGTTGAAAACGTAAATAATATATATATCATACATATATATATAATATATATAATATATATATATATATATATATATATATATATATAATATATAATATATATATAAA
>JABUQX010014071.1:50000-52500 GCA_015478945.1 Trachelipus rathkii
CTACGGCTTTCGGCCTTCGAGGTCTACTGGCGATACTTACTTTCCTATTCTACTGATTTATACGGTTTTTCCGCCCTTAGAACTAAGGGAGACTTGCCGTGGTGGTCGCTTGACATATCAATAGCATTTGACAGGGTATACTGCACGCGTCCACTGCTAATCCCCAACTCCCTCCTTTTGGGTTTCTCCTTCTCTTTGCTTACTTGTCAGTTTTCTTTCAAATGCTCAATATCGGCTGTTGTTGCTGGGGCGACTTCTTCTTCCTTTCTGTCAATAGTGGTGTTCCTCAGGATCTGTCTATCTCCTACTTTATTCTACTTTTCATTAATGATCTTCTCAACCACTCACATCTAACTCTACTTCACTCATATTGCGATGACTCGGGACTTAATTCTTCAACTCATTTCAATTCTGCTCCACTTTTACTTCTAGAATTGCTCTCGTCTAAATCTTTCCGATTCTTTTCCCTCGCTTGATTCTGGATAGAATTTCTCGGGTGGGTCGTCTAACCTTGTGAAATTTCAATTCTTTAAAAAATCAACTTCTACAATTCTCTAAAGACTTCTACTTCCTATTTTTCGAACGGTTTTCTCGTCTCTTCCTGTTGACATATAAACATCCTTGGCCTTACATATAAACAAAAAAATGTCTTTGGAAACCTCACATCACGGTTGCTAAGCGGCCTAAAGAAACTGGGAGTTCTGATATAGACTCGAGACTTTTTTTTCCTCTTCTCAGTTGCCCCAGCTATACAAGGGCCTCATCCGCCCTGTATGGAGTATGCTCTCATATCTGGGGGGGGGGCTCTGGTTTCACAGGCTTTTGGATAGGGTCGAGTCAAAGGCAAAAGGCTTATAAACTGTTTCGTACTTTCCAGTTCACTTGACCCTCTATCTTTGCGTCGCGATGTTGGTGCTTTATCTCTTTTCTCTAGTTCCGCAGCGGCAGGTGCTCGAGGGACTTATCACACTAGCGTCTCACTTACGTCGCCCTCGTATAACTAGGGGTGCTGTGTCTGCACATAAGTTTTGTGTTGATGGTAACTCCAGGTTAGTTCGCTGCGGTGCTTCCTTCTTTCTGCACATCTGTTCTGTGGGATTCTCTTCCATCTTCTGTGTTTCTGCTGAATTTAATCTCCCTCACTTTCAAGCCTGCGTCTGTGCTCATTGCGTAATTTACTTTAGTTGTTTACTTCTGAGTGCGACACCCCTCCCTTGAATAGGGCTCTGCCGTGAGTGGTGGTGAAATGAAAAAAATATATATACTATATATATACATATATATATATATATATATATATTTATATATATATACTATATATATTATATATATATAATATATATATACTATATTATATAATATAATATATATATATATATATAATATATTATATATTTATATATATATATATATATATATTATTCAATTAAATAATAATTTTGAAAAGAGATTTCGGAAATATTTGATTTTCCTTGAAGATATTTACTTTAAATAAATAAATACATTAATTTTTACAATAAATAATAATTTCCTTTTCGAATTCGTTTGATATATAAAATTCCAATATTTTTATGTTAAAAACTCGGAAAAATTATAATTTGGGGCTCAATTTAAATTGGAAATAAATAATATAAAAAAAATTGATTTATTTAAGGTATGTTTTATTAATTTGCATCAATTTATAACAAAGGAGTATTGGAATTAAAATATATTTTTTTATTTTGTTTGATTAACCCTCTATTATTTAGTGTAAATTTACAGTTAACCCGGTAGAAAACCCCGGTTTTGCCCGGGGCCGGGCCCGGGGCCGGGGCCGGGGCGGGGGTCGCTAAAATAGCCGGGGTTGGCCGGGGCCGGGGCCGGGCCGGGGCCGGGGCCCGGTCGTTCCTATTATATATATATAGTATATATATATATATATATATATATCTATTATTATATATATATAATATAATATATATATATATTTAATTTATATTAATATATATATTATTTTATATATATATATTTATATAATATTATATATTATTAGGTATATATATATATATATATTATACTATATATATATATATTATATAGTAATATATTATATATATATATATACTAAATATATATATTATATAATATATATAATATTAATATATATTATATATATATAATATATATATATTATATAAATATATATTATATTATATAAATATATATAAATATATATATATATATTATATATAATATATATATACTAAAAATATATATATATATATTATATGTATTATTATATATATATATATAATATATATATATAATATATTATATATATATATCTATATATATATATAATATATATATATATATATATATATATATTTTGTGTGTGTGTTTATCGTTTTGTGTACTTTCACCTGAAAGAGGTTGTCAACTGAAGCAGCAAATCTTAATATTGTTCTTTTTGTAATTTTTATATATTCTAATTATAATATAAATATTAATGAAATCAATT
>JABUQX010014071.1:60000-100449 GCA_015478945.1 Trachelipus rathkii
ACACAACACCATTATATCATTCTTCAATCAGAAATTCACTGTTTCTTATAAATTCCTTCAAACTTTGCAATATATACTTCATTTGTAGTTGACAAACATCTATCTAAAAATTTTCAAAAAAGAAAACATATATATTTTCTTCATTTTTATTAATATATTTCTAAATTAAAATGTTGAAGCTCAAAACCGTTTAAGATTTTTGATCACCTAATTTTTTTTTGTTTTTTTTTTGGGGGGGGGGGGATTCAAACACCCGCAACCCACCCTTAGCTACGGCCTTGAAAGAAACAGTGATTTATTTTTGCATGAATTATTAATAAATAATTTAAAACTGTATTTTCACATCAATACATCTGAGTATCATTGGATAATTGAATAATTGTTGGTATCAGATTTATAACAATAATCAGTGGCGGCTCGTGTAAACTTGGCATAGGAGGGGCTGTAGGTTGACGAATTAAATAATTATTTGAGTAATCTCTCAATACTAATGTATGGTATCAGATAATCGTAGGGATTATGGCAATAATAGACGTAAAGTGGAAATGTGTTAAGACTTTTTTAACTTATAATATATAAAATTAACTAAGTAAGATTCTTTGAGTACATATAGCAGTGAAATTATAGGGTTTAGCAATAATATAGAGAGAGATATAGTCAGATGAGAGCGCATATGAAAGAAGAGAAAGTACACTCTTATGTGTGTTTAAGGGTTGTGTGAGTGTGAGTATGTAAGTTCAAGAAGACATATTCCAGTGTAAAATTATTCATATTACGTTATATAAAATGATAAAATGATAACTCAACAAATTAACGAGTAGATATGTAGTGAATTGTGAGACAGTATACTATAGTTCAAAGAGGAAGATGAGATAGGTATAAGTAGAAACTCCCTAAACTTCCTATTTATCATACGTTAGTAGCTGTGTAAGTGGGAAGCTACCTCAGATGTATGAAGTCATACTCCTATAATTACAATGTAACCGAAGATGACTATACTCTCTACCTAATGAGGATGCAATAGGGTACTAAATACTGGGGGCATTGAAATATAAATACTATACTGAAGAGTGCATATCAAGTAACTGTCTACGTCAAACTCATCTCAAGAAGCTGCTTTATTGAAATTAGAAGTTTGTAGATTGCTTTCAAGAAAGATGTAATTAAAAAGAGAGACACAAAAATATATATAGATAACATAACGAAGATATTTAAATTCGGTGAATAATTAGAGTGATAACATTCAAGTTACTCAATCCCAGATATTAGTTAGTCGCGGTGTGAGGATGAGGTACACTGAATTTGATATTGATGTTAATTTAAATTAAATTCAATGTGTCTTTCATGACCTGTATTACAACTTATCACGCTCAAAATTCGTTTATATTTAAATATTCTAGGAGTGATTTATGATTGCTTGTCACATAGCTATGGACACTATTACAAACTTTTTTTTTTAATATCCCTGACATGGAGCCTATTCTTCTGCGTATAGCGACGATTATCAAAATCTTGATGCAAAATTTAAAGATTAAGACATATGGGTGAGATGAGATAGCGCTTCTATTAGCGATTCAGCAATGGTATATAGTGTAAGGTCTTATTGATATTTATCAAGATTGATGAAGACATATATTTATTTATGAATTTAAATGAATAATAACTACAATCAGGTGAGCTTGAAAGTTAGCGCTTCAAATTCTCTTTTGAGGAACACCAATGGTTAGCATATAGATCTTAAAGATAATAACACTCTCTGTGCGCTGTGGAGCACAACTTGCATAGCTATTGATAGAGGTTATATTATTTCATGGAAATGATGAACTATTATTAGCAGTGTACAATAGTATAAGCTATCTCGAACGATGTCACGTCTCTATGAAATAGCAAGATAAGTGTCGCGTACACAATATATCGTGAGTTAATTATTTCTGTAGACGGCTGTCAAAATTTAGCCACGCGATAGCACGAAATAAACTTATTACTTAGAGTGCACATGAATGTATATGAGTCAGCACGGAATATATAAGGGTCTTCGTATCTCTCATACTCAACTGCACATCAGAGATGATAAGATAGTGATACTGAAAGTACATAAACCTCGTTGCGCATTTTGTCAATCAGCTTTTCAATATTAAATGAATTGAGATTCGTGCTTCCCTCGTCTTCTCTCTCTCAGGTCTCTCTAGCTTCTTCCGATCATCATCTTCACCCAGGAGGAGCGTAAGATGCAAAACTAGATAGCTAGTATAATGCGTATTGATAGTATATCTCACTCCTTTTTTTCGGGGCTACAGCTCCTGAGATCATGATTGCTACAGTTTACTCTTAAGCACAGGAGAAATCGAAAATTAAATGCCGTTTACCAACTTATATACATGTTCAGTTATATATTATATATAGGTAACTATATATATTAATTGATATATTATATACAATATGTATTATAGTGATATATTATACATTATATAATATATACTTTTAACACTCTATCATTAATAGCAGATTATCAATATATATATACTTTTATATATATTATGATATTATATAGTATATATCTATAGTAGTGTACAGTTGCTATCTACTTGAATTATCCTAAGCTCGATGTCCACTACTATAGTATCTATTTCTGATTACGATTTACTTATTAATTGCATTCCCACAGGAGTTAATATGCTGTTAATAATACAACTTTATTATATATTATTATATAAATACTATATAATTAAATAAGGTGGGTTGACAAAAAAAAATAAATTTTTATATAACCAATAATTCAAAACAATTATTCCAAATGACCTTAGCCATGATATTTATTGTATTAATAAACAGAGTTTATATAGTGAAAGAATAAGATTATCTACATCACTAGTATATATATTATATATATATATATATATTACGTATATTATATATCATAAGATTATTATATATTATATATTTCATGTATATAATAGTAATTATATTTTATTATAATTTCTTATAGTTTGACTATACTCATAATATATATACTGGTATGAGTATGTATAGGCTATCAAAATGGTATGATTTATCGACTATGTTATGTATTTAATATTATATAATATATATAATACATATGTGTAGTTTACAGATAATTATTATCTTTTGTGCTATGTAATCATTTATCACTCTATGTTATTTCTCGCCACAAAAAAATAGAACACAACGCTCGCCCCCCGTAATTGCGGCGAATAAACTGGTCATTATATAAAGATTGTCTCTGCTCTTCTAACTAAATTAACATAATGCATTAAAAGCATATAAAAAAGGTTCAAAGCTGTGCCAGTGCGGAACTACACTAAATTCTAGCAACCTGCACCGCGAGAGAGTGTTGAGACAGTAATTGAAACTCTAATCTAGATTACATGTTTTTTATAATTGAGAATAATAATTCCACATATGTTGCTTGACCATAAAAATGCTATATTTATGAAGAAAGAATGACCATAGCTCAAAGACTCTCTCTAATATAAGCTAACTTTTTTAATTTGTAGATTTAGTATTTTCTTATTTGTATCGAATATGTGTGATTAACTACAGTATATGTAAGTATTAAACTAACAAAACTAAAATATATGTGTTTTGGCAAACACTATATATGTGGTCCGCAAAAAGTTAGAGCCTCACAAATAATTTTTACTTCTAATATTTTGCCATTCAATCAGCACTTTGCTTTCACTTAACTATTACGAGCAAGCAAATCGCCATAGTTAGCGAAATAAATATGTGCTCAGTTGTCTCTATTTTTCCTATAATGTGAGTACTATATTGTATGAGAAGATATAACAGTATAATTAATGATAATAAAAAGAACATTAGTAACAGATCACTTTACTTTGACAAAAAAAATTATCATATTTACATAATAAACTCCTATGCATAGTATATACTTATTTAAATAATTGGTAAGAAGTGCCTGACTTATGTTCGCCTATGCAAATTTTAACATCCCTATAATCTGACGAGCTCATCTGACTCTACGTATTGATTAGTTATGCAATTTAATATTACATCTCTCATCCTTGCTAGATTAATATTAATTGTAGTATACTCATTACATCAGAATAATAATTTTTGCTGAAAAAGCTCTAATATATCCTACATATTAATATAATAATTAATATATTTAAATTAAATTAATAGCAAAAGTTAAAGGTAATGCTATCAATTAATTATTATAATCTCTAATAATATATTTTATATTTGGACTTTGGCATATTTTTGTTTTAACTATATAATTCTTGATTTAAATGATTATTATCTTAATTATATTAATTACTCAAAGTTTATTTTTATTATTATCATTATCTTATCATATCTTTAATAGTGGATATGTCTCATTAAATAAACACTAATGATTAAGTGTTAATATTAGATCAGTTTCATGTGTTATATTCATTATTAATATTCATTAATTATTATGTGGAAAATATTATTTAGTCAATGATTAATATTAAATATTATTAGTTATCTATATTTATAAACCAATCTAATAATGAACTCTTATGATTTAATATTATAATTTTGTTATATCTATTTTATAAAACACTAATATTTAGACGCTGTCATACATTCTTAATTAAATTTATCTAATATTTGTATATAATGTGTAGATGATAATAATTCATCTCACTTATTTATTCACTCTAATTAATATCTATAATAGTGTCTTGCAAATTGATTTAATTATTAAATATCAATTCTTAATATTAAATAGTTAACTATTTCTAACTTCGTGTTATTCACTTCTCCTACGATTAAAATTCATAATATTATACTTATTTCAACTTATTAATGAATAAATATTTCTATTATTTAGCATTTTTAAATTTTTAATATAACTAGCACAAATACATGATCAATTAATCCGTATTTCATCCTTATGTTAGACTCTGTTCTATTCTAGTCGGGATCATTGGTGGAGACCTAATATCCAATATGCCTCTACTGACAATACCCCGCAAATTCTCTTAAACCTTTCTTAACTGGAATAGAGCATTAAATATAAATACATCTTGTCAAGAACGATTTTTACTCACAACAAACTTTTTTATAGTAATTATTATTATAATAACTAAGCAATATATATATATATATTTAGAATTATTCGTATGAGATAATTTATTGATGAATACTTATATTATGTAATAATTAGGATCTTTTAATATATATTTAAGTATTTTACTATTAGGGTTCTCTCATACCGTATATAAGTATATTATCTAGTATAGAAGTAGATGAGCAGAATTATATTAGAATGTAAGTAAATTTGTCTAATTACACCTGGTGTGACGATATTAAAGATTCAGCCCAAAATCGAGCTTTGCTTTAGTAGGTTATCGATACATCGACAGCATATCACCGCGCAGTCCTTGACGATAAGCTATGCGTAGATAGCTAACAATATAGTGTGAAGAATAGTTTGTTTAGTCATATATAACTATAGGATCATCTCCAACTTCTTAAAAAGCTCAAATCTATACATTATCTAAGGTTATTAATAAGTACTATAATATGTACTTATAAACTCACTACATACAGATGTCTCTGTAATAAGCATTAAAGAGTATACTGCTAATCTGATATAGTATAACGTCATCAATGTGACTTTATTTTACTTATGATATGACATATATATCATTTAATTTTATATAAGTGATAGAGTATTGACAGATATAATATTCATTGCTGTAGCATATTAATATAATGTAGTCAATCAATACCTACAGTTTGAGACAACTAATATATGATGTCTCATCATGTTACTACAGACTGTTGAGCAACTGGCTTCAACTGAAACATATATGAAAGGAACTGGTGTCAGGTATTCATCAATTCCAATAATATTTTACAATTTCAACAATAATAGAATATAATCTATCAATAATATATTATTATATATAAGGTAAACTTTAAATTTTTTAAAGTAATGTGAGCAATCAATATCTTAATAATTACGTCATAAAGTATTTTATACTAATCTTTTTATAAGGAATAACCTCCTATTTACTGTGATTTTTAAGTACAATCGATTATCCACATGGAAACTCATAATATCATTTTTAATGATCCATTAGTCTTCGTTACGACAATTGATTATAGTAAGTTTATTTCTATATCTGAGAATCTACTACATAGCGTACTTCATTGATCATAATATGCATGTACCTCCCACTCTTGCCTAGTTACTTATACCAGTTCAACATAAGTCCTATTTAGTGTGAAGTAAAGTGACTTTATATCGGTTTACTCACTTTAGAGTATAATGTTGTTTATAATTACTTGTAAAATAAATATTTCGACTTCTTGATTGCCATCTGCTAGATACCGTCAGCTATTCCACCCAATTTTCTACATTTCTCTTGCGGGTGTCGCCAATTTCATACTTTCCGCGAGTAGTTAGATGGTGATAGCGTCGATCTTTGGTCCGGAGTATATAAATGTTGCATTAGATGCATTTCAGTGCCAATTTAAGCTCGGTGAAGATCGTACTAAATTGACAGAAAGAATTATTCTCTAAAGCTCTTATATAAGACAGCAAGAACTCAATCGTCTCTACGTGTTCAAGCTAACTACATTTGCTAACTTCATTAGCCATCGTTGGACTTCGAGGTTTCTCTCGTAATCCAGATGGTAGAACTAGGACGGACGTGTTTTTTAGTTTATCTTTTAGAACATTTAGATACAGGCATGAGACTTGAGATGTACACTTAGTTTTTATATTCGTTATTAATAGTATCTTCTATTACGTTTTTGCAGCTCTCACCATAATTGCGCCTTGGTCTGCGACTGACCTTTTATAGGTGATATGTTGTTGGATATTGAGAATAGAGTTGCGGAATTCACTTCTCATTAGCTCGATAAATACTTTAAC
Source organism: Trachelipus rathkii (assembly GCA_015478945.1). Lineage (NCBI taxonomy): Eukaryota > Metazoa > Arthropoda > Malacostraca > Isopoda > Trachelipodidae > Trachelipus > Trachelipus rathkii. The sequence goes on from JABUQX010014071.1 coordinate 66,896, forward strand.
TCAAACATTTATTACACAAAGTCTGTCTCGCTAATCTCCTGCAATTGCTCCTGTCGCATGTGCTACAGTGTACTCCGGTATATCCTGGACATGTCTGACTCGATTACTCTCGCGTATCGCGGAGTTGTTATATAAGTTTCTACTCTATTCTCGTTGCAGAATGTCTAAGCTTTTACTCAAGACTGCTACGTGTAAACATTTTCCCATTTCTCGACTTAAACTATATATTCTTTCAATATTAGACTAAGCATGATCGGTATTAATATGTTGTCTTATAACAATTTTTAGAAATAATATTTAAATATATAATCATTATACGATCTGTATTATTAAATCATCTAAAAGATTGGTAGGAATACGTAGTATATTAATTAGTTAAGTAAGTATTTGTGTTCTGATATGATATGATATACAATACTTATACTTTTAGTTCTAACACATAATTATATACCATGCGGTGCTTGAGCATTTTATCGTCTATTTTTAATATCGTTAGTAATAGAATCATCCAATGAATCTACCCAATATTTAGGTAAGAGAGCAATAGGTACATAGCAACCAAATGACTCTGTAATCACTGAATTTCGATACCTGTAAAATAAAGGTAATATTTACTATACATTACTGTATTAAAAATAACATTCAATAATATATATTGGTTATAAGTGGTAAAATAATCTTCCTTACTAATGTTAATTTATAATATGAAAGTATTGAATCTTTTTGAGATTAATGCTGTTTTTTATTTTTTTTTTTAGTTATTATGTATCATATATTTTGGTACTGTTATATGTACGAATAACTATAACTTATTAACATTTATTGATATCCCTGTATCAGCAATTTCACATCAAAGTAAGCATTGGCGTTGGTCATTGTTTTACTATTTATTTAGTACTATGTTCTAAACACTTGGATACAGTAATTTAGCTCCACTATAATCATCAAGTAAGTGATACTGATTGACATTATAATCTACTTAAATTGACAAAATATAGATACTCAAGATACATTACAGCATCTGGATTTCGTCTTATATTCTCGCAGCATGACTTTGATAATAAGAGCAGCTAGTCATTTTACAATATCATCTAATGAATACGTAAGAGACTTCCTTAGATCATATATTTTATTAGAAATATTAAGAATTCCTTTTTCTATTTTTAGGTAATAATTTGAGTTGATTAATATTTGTACGTATAAATCTGGGCATTATGAATAATGGTATGGTTATTGTCATGGAAATCAGTACTTATGATACTGTGTGCAGCGATATGGAGTAAATAGGCCTGAGTACATGGAGTCAGATCTGTATGCGAGTGAGTGTATATGATAGATAGGAGGCGAGCGTTGAGGAGAAAATTGTGAATAAAAAAATATTCTTATGAGGAATTAGCATTTATTGATAGTAATAGATTCCGGTTTACGTATAGTATTAAGTTGAGTCTACGTGTACTATGGTTAAGTGCTATCAGTATTAAAATTAATTTAATAGTGATGTATTGGTATAGAAATTTTAGTCTATTTTAGTGTATTTGATAGTATTGCTCGTTTAAATCTTGATGATATGTAATATCGTTATGTATGGTGCTAGTTGTAAAGTATCATTGATATAGTTTAGTTGTACTGTCATTATTTAGTTCACTCGTTTATGCTATTTGTAAAATCTTACAGTACCAGTAGGTGAAATCTTAATTACAGGATCGCTTTATACATATGTATTCAAGACACAATAAACAAAAGACTTTATAACGAGAAGATATTAGCTGCTCAGAGGATTGCTTGAGAGTGGGTCGTGTTATGTGAATGTACGTGAGAGAAGAATATGAGTTGAAATGTGACGCTGCATTCTATTAAGACCTGCGATGACGATCTGATGTAGTAGCAAGTGAGTGTGATTTGTGTCACGCGCATGTATTGACGATATGATGTAGCTAGATGAGAAAAATTTCGAACTGATCATTTAATATCCGTTACAAATTCGATGCCTATATCTAGATTTTGTTAATTCTTGCAACATTATTTACATCGCTCAATACTTTGTCCAATATAAGAGTACGTTATAATGAATTGACATAGAACACTTATGTGGAAACAATAAGTAGAACTTCAGACGAATTCTTTATTCAACCCTCTTCCGCCATAACTTTAAATGGAGAAAGATATAATATTGAGTCTTAAAGGAGTACCAAAACGTTTATAAATGAGGGATATTATCCGTGCTTCACTTTTTTTAGTTTTGTGATACAGTATAATCAAGATATACGAGCATCCTTATATACTCTCAAAAATCACGTGGTTCTGTTTAAGATCACAGAAGTGATAAGTTCCACAACACAAGCATCGTAAGAGACAATTAGTGATCTACACGAGACAGGTTTCAAATGACATTCATCATCATCCGACAATGTAATTTATTTTTAGTAGTTGATATCATTGCCTCGTTATTTTTTTTATTATTATAATAAATATACATGTATTATACGTATGAGCTTATAGTAATTTGTTAAAATACTGTAATTTAGTTATTATATATTACTAATATATAATGATAGTCAGTAATTACGTGTATAAATAAAATTATATGATTATTATGTATTATAATAGTGTAAATGATATTGTATATATGTATATTTAGTATATATTAAAAGGAAGATTAGAAATTAATGCTAAACCTTGTATAACATTTAAAGTCAAGAGTCAAATATAAGGCGAAAAAAAATAAACTTATTATATTGCATTATTTTATATACGTACATTCGTTCTTGTTAGGAAAAAGCGTACACAGCTTTACGTCGAGGTGTCACAAATGTTCCTTTGGAGAAAGAATGGTATAAAAATTATCGACGATGAAAACGTTTGAAGTCGCTGCTTTATTAACATACGATTTCAGTAACATATATAGGAACGTTGGGGGAGTGGTATCCAGTATTTGAATGTAAAAGAGGAAAGGATTGGGAGTATAAGTTTAAAAATATATAAGTGTTGGAGATTATATGGTAAATGTAAAAAGAAAAAGAAATAGAAATTAAATTAGAATATAATAGTAAAAAATAAGAAATTATGCAACAAGTCTAATTATATCTTATAGCGATCTGTTATACCTAGGTATATCCAAAAAAATATAAATGCTCCGGCTACTGGCTATAGGCTCCGCCAAATCTTGCGGTTCCACTGCTCCTGCTTCTGGTTTCAGCTTCATCTTCGCAATCTTAAATTAAACTATGAAGTAAGTTTGCAAATGTTCATAAAATAACAACTATAAATATTCGAAACTGTAAAAACTAGTAAAAATTACAACCTGAAAAAAAATGCGAAAATGAAAATTTATATAAATAGATATCAAAAAAAAGTTTCTCACTCAAGTGTTAACTATTGAAACCATCAACTGAATTTCATTTTCATTCATATATAGATAATGAAACAAAAGATTTTTAAGTTAAATTTTCCTTCTTCTTCTTTTCTATTATATCTTCTGTTCATTTCCAACGCCCACGAGTAGTGTTTAAATGCTTTCTCGATAGGAGACTGGGAAAATAGTGATCAATTGTAGCTCCATTCTCACTTTAAACCAACCAACCAACCCAGGCGTACATGTGCGGGATATATAACTTTACCGATGCATCGTACTGTTCTTTTAGAAAACTTTGATGAACTTAGTCTGTTGCCAGTGGTACATACATAACAAAGAAAGCAAATGGTTCAACTATCGCTGTGTTTCGAAAGAAAGGACGATATATTATTTTGTTTTAGTATATAGAATCAGACACGACACGAAAGTTGGCTGAAAATGAAAAATTGAATATAATATATAAAAAAAATGAAAATAGATTTTTAGAAATAATATATTATTCAAATAAAAACATTAGTATAGAAATATATATATATAAATATATATAATTATTAACTATATATATTATATATACTAAATATATATATATTACTATTATACTACTACAGTAATAATAATAGATAATTATCATATATATATATATATATTGTAAAATTATATGATTATATATATAGTATATATTATAATACGTGTATGATATAAATGACCACGTCAATATATGATATAAATAGTAATTACGTAATTTATAATATATCTATATTATATATGTATATAGTATATAATTTTTTCCGATAGAAGTATTTTAATATATGTATGATTGTATATATTATTAGTGAGGATCTATACATATATATATTAATATATACTAAAATTACTATATTATTTTATATTATATAATAGATTTAATAGAATAATATATTATTCTTTTATAAAATAATAATAGTAATAAGTAAAACAACTTTTAGTATAATGAACGAATAATATAAAATAAAAATACTCAAATAATAAATATGATGTATAATATGTCGCCAGGCTATTAAAAGTTAAATATATATATTAATATATATTATAGTTATATATATATATATGTATGTGTGTGTGTGTGTGTGTGTGTGCGAAGATCAATTGTATTATATTGCTATTGTTGTGTTCTCAAAATTAGTCTCATTTGATTCCATTTAATGTAACGTATCCGATTTGGACTCAAGATCTTTGGACTCGAACGATCATTTTATGTCGCATTATGATTATATTATATAATATTATAGATTATATATGTGGTGTGTGTTGTGTGTGTAGTGTGTGTGTATGTAGAGCTAATGGTGTGTTTGCGTGTGTGGTAGGCGCTTATTGGTGTGTATGCGTGCGCGTTTTCTGTGCTGTGCCCGAATTTATAACAGACTTTATAAACACAGCCAGATACTTTAACTTATACCAAAACACGACAATAAGAAAATAGTTAATAGTTGAGCAAGGAATTCTTTCGGAAAATTATTTGATCCTCATTCAGATTTTATCGTGGATGCTGTGATGCTTGGCTGTATTCTATATCTCAGTTTGTCTTTGTTTCTTGGGTTTGCAAACCGTATATAAAAATTACATTTCGTGGCAGTTTTGCAGTTTAGGAATTTTATATGTTTAAAAGAAATAAGTTCATTTTGAAGAAAATGTTGATATATATATATATATATATATATATATATTATTTATAATATAATTATATTATATACTATATATATTATAGTTAGTATATATATACTATATATATATTATATTATTATTTTATATATATTATTATAATATTATATATATATTAGTTTTATTATTTATATATATGAGTACAAATTTATATTAACATTATTTCACCAATTTCATAACTTCATACAATTTCACATTATTACAAAATTAACTATATTATAATATATTATTTATTATATATATATCTATATTATTAGATACCTTAATCAAATGTATATATATATATATCATATATATAATTCCTTTTCACTATAAAGGCTTCTATAAGGGTTATGAGTGTGCTCTGTGGTACGCCATCAAAGTTTCTTCACTCCACCCAAGTTGATTCTCTTTACATGTAATATGCCACATTTGAATGGTTCCTTCCACTCACACAGTTCTTCTTCAAAAGGAAAGGTGTGGAGTCTAAGGCTTTTCGTTTATTAGCTCTCTCTCTCTCTGCTCTCTCTCGTCTCTCTCTCGTCTCTCTCTCTCTCTCTCTCTCTCTCTCTCTTCTCTCCTCTCTCTTCTCTCTCTCCTCTCTCTCTCTCTTCTCTCTCTGGCTTGGCAATTAGTTGTTACTTCAGTCTCCTGTATATTCCGGCTAATTTAATGCGTACTCTCTGTCTGGTAAATTTTATGATCACATCATCCTCATTGACGGAGAACGCGTACGATCACTTTTTTCTCCACCGTCTCATCTTGCCATCTCCACAGCACATTGGAATTCTACCATACTCTTATTGGGACGAAAACTCCATAGAACAACCTAATTTATAGAAATACAAAAGATCATGTGATATTTTCTGGTTCCTCCTATCACCCGTCATTTCTGGGACTTGCTAAAAATTCAATTCTTAATAGTTATAATTCATCCTCCTTCCTTCCTTCTTCCTTCCTTCCTTCTCTCCTGACTTTTTTTCTTTGCTTGTTCTTCCTTCCTTCCTGTCTTTCTTCCTTTTACCTTCTTTTCCTTCCTTCCTTTCTTCCTTCCTTACCTTCCATTCTTTGTCTTTTCCCTTCCTTCTTGTTTCTTCCGACAGCGGCCTGCTTGTATTTCTCACCTTCAATTTTACTTTTTTTTCAAAATCCTTTTGTGTTAATTCCACTGCAGACTATTCCGTTCTTTTCCATCTTTGTTCCCAGGCTCAGTCAATCTCTGGAGCTTTTATGATAGAAGTCGTATCATACAGACGCTGTTTCCTCTAATTGTCACAAAATTGTTATGGGCTTTTATCAACTCGACCTTTTTCCTTCGTACCTGGGAAGTTTGCCGCGGAAATTGCGAGAGGTCTATCATTTTCAACACTCAGATCTCCATGTTATTGCTTTAGCTTCTATTAATTTCCAAAAAATTTTCTAAACTATTTGTAACAAGAAGCTTTGAAAAAATTTAAAATCCTCTAATCGTATCTTATTGATTTTCCCTTTTATCTTTCTCTTGGTTTTCTAGTCGTCAATAGTTCATAATTCCATTGCTGTGGCACAGGTCATATCGAAAGTATACGCTGGAGTTTGTCAAGTAGATTTCATTTCTAAATTCACACTTTCGATATCTGTTCTTCATTCTACAATCTTCTCTCTCTTATTTACTTTCCCGTCGTTCTATTGCATCTTTCCAAGAAGGCTACCAGTGATCCTTTAAATTTATCAGTAATGATGTTCTTCTACTTCTGTACTTTTCCCTATTTTTTTTATACTTTCATTAATACACTTCTATTTATCACTTCATCACCTATAATCTTTCTTTTAGCAGATGATTTCACTTTCATAACTATTTTCATTTTTAACAGCATGCTACATAACTAAAAATAGTTGATACTTGGAGGATGACCTTGGGTTAAGTGGCCTCTGATTTTTCATATATTTACATCTGGGGATAAAAAAGATTTAGTTATTTCCAATAGTTCATAAACAATTCTTTCACTTATTTATTTCGCATTATCTCCTGTTAATTACAGCTTCTCCAGAAACACACTACTCAAACCCTCTCATCTTACGTTCTTGCAATTTGCTTTTCGCGTCATCTTTCTTGAAAGAATCATATTGTATCTCTAACCATATAAGCTTGTGAGAGGTTTGCACTTTGAGGTGACTTCAGAATTTTTTCACATCATTCCTTTTGGGGATTGTCTTTCTTTCTTGCATGGAGCATATATAACATATCTGGAGTAGTTCAACTCTTAAAATTCTCATTAAAAGAGCGGAATCGAGTCCACTCTTAAAATTCTCCTTAAAAGAGTGGAATCAAGTCCAGTCTTAAAATTCTCCTTAAATGAGTGGAATCGAGTCCACTCTTAAAATTCTCCTTAAAAGAGTGGAATAGAGTCCACTCTAAAAATTCTCCTTAAAAGAGTGAAATCGAGTCCACTCTTAAAATTCTCCTTAAAAGAGTGGAATCGAGGACTTTTCACATTATCAAATTTTCCTCTCTCATAAATCTTCCTCAATCTCTTTCTCGTCTTCGGGCTATTGCGCTAATATTCTTCTACAACTCCTCTTTCAACTGACATTGCTCTTCTGAACTCTTAGTCAAATATCCCATCATTTGAGTAGAGCTTTTTAGATTAGTTTTTCCGCAGAATATCATCCTTTTTCTGTCCTGTATTTTGACCTCAGACTTAAAAGCTATCCTCATTCTTATATGCACTCCATTGATAAAGTCTGGAACAATCTCATTTCTATTTTCCCATAATATTTGTTTGACTTGCATACTTTCAAACCCTGTGCTTCGTGACTTATGTATAGATTGATCTGAATCTGGAGTTAGTTTCTCCACACTGTTTGAATTCTTAGTTGATGACTTTCCTCCTTTCAGAATATATATATAATCGTAGCTTGACGGCGGGGGACATAGTATATATGTATATATATATATAGATATATATATATATATATATATATATATATATATATATATATATATATATAATAATAATATTTATTCTTCTCAATAAATGTAAAATATATCAATTCTTCATTCCAAAATTACATGAATCATGCATGTAAAAACACAATATTATATTACCCAACAATAGATCTTAATAATATAGTATATTGAATTTCAGAAAATGATATTTATGAAAACTTAATAGTTTAAAGCATTTGTATTATTTTACTACTTAATATCAGTATCTGTTATATTCTTATATACGCAATATACTTAAGTCATCATGAATCTTCATATTATAATAAAATAAAAAAAACACGCATGTCGTATTCAGTCGTTCGGGACATGAGTGGACTAGCCACTCTGACGCTGCACAGATTGCTTGTCCTGCTATATCCTGGCACCTGAATAAATTCCCGGGTATAGGATTTAGCGAGCAAATTTTCGAGTACGCTAAATGTCTATTTTGAGACCTAATACAATATTATCTTTTAACACAATTATATTATCAAGGGAAATTTTGCTATTTTTTGCTCAGTGACGAATTTGTAACCACACTAGATTTTGACTCCGCAAGATTCTCTGGCATATAATCTCGTTAAAGTATTAAGCACACTATGTGTTAAGTAGCAATCTTTAGCGCACTTTTTACATTTGTTAGCTAACGTTTTTTTTCATATATCTGATCTATTATATTACGTTTTAGTATGTCGATGAATTCGGTCAAGAAATTACTCGCACGCAAGCTGCGAGTTTATGAGGGGATTTTCATTTAGCAGTCTGTATCCACGAGATGCAGCCGATAAGATGAGAAACTCAGAAGTTTCTGGCGCTTGAGGATATATATCAAGAGTCATGTGAGGCAGCGTCGACTCTCTCGCGAAAAATTTCTATCAATTTATTAGATTTTGCAGATTTTGATACGTTACAACTATGGAGGTTATTAGGGTCGTTGTGGAGAACCGGTGAATTTAAGGTGGAAGACCTTATAGTACAAGATTTCAGGGCCTGAACTCACACAAGGAGTTTTACAACAAATGAGGTTAGCACCAACGTTCTTATTTGTGTCCCTAGTAGGATTATATAAATGTACTTCGGTGATCATTTATTGATGGTGTTTCATCGATTTATCGTTGTTGTTTAAACCTATAGTCGGATGGTTCTAAATCTATTCTACGTGTTCTGGTTGATTTTTAAGCGAAACATATAATCGAAAGAAAGATTATTAATACATTTCATGGTCGAGATATATCGCTTGAGAGTAGTAGAGAGGAGAGGATAGATAATTAGAAACGGAAGATAAACGAGAAGTAAAGGTAGATTGTACCTCGTGCAAAGGTGCGTTTCTTGCTATCATGTACGCAGGGTGATCATAAGACAGAGAATTAATGTAGAATCAAAATTACTAAGTTAAATATAAACTTTATTTCGTAGTAATAATACAATTACAAATACTTTAATTATGAGATAAATTTTATATACATATGAATATAAATATGAATTAATATATTGTTAATAGTGAAAGTAATATCAATTAATATAACATGTTAGTACAGGAATGAAATAAAATAAGAAAGAACAACCTGTCTTATAATAGTCAAAATTAATTACACTACAACAATATAGTGATATTCACAAAGAGTATACCACATTTAAATAGAAAATTAACCAAAGAACATACAATAATATAATTATATTGGTATTTTACAACGCATTATGTCTCAAGTATATGCACAGTGAAATAAATTAGTAACAGGTACTTTAAATTCTCGCGAAGCGGTAATCTGTTACACCGGTGGTGTTAGTTATTAGTTTTATAGTCACTCAGGTCACGCCGCGTCATAGCTCACTTGGATATGTACGTTACGGATCAGAATGCATACCTATCGGTAAAAGGGGTGCTATGGTACTTTCACAGATAGGATAATTATATTCTTTTAGACAGGTTATAAAATTCACGGATGCTGTAAAGAGAATATAAGTAATAGAAAGGATGATAAGGAGTGAATGATGAAGGTAAGGTGTATACTGAATAACGATACGTAAAGGGTAGTATGAGAGGATAGATATGTAGAATAACTAAGAGGAGGTAAGATATGGTGTATTGTAGAACCTACTACCGATAGAGGAATGGGTATACCTACTCAACTTAGAAATATATAATAAGCTATGATTAAGAAAATTAGCCCGGTGAGATTAAATATGAGATTGATCAATGGTCAGAAGCACGTGAGGACGAGAACTTAGGAAGTGTTCCGAGTATAGTGTCGTACACCAAAAAAACTATGATGAGGCTTAGTGATCGGAATACAACATAGTCTGGATAGTGAGAGTGTGTAGTTTGAGATCTAGCGCAACACTTTGCGTAATGGAGTGAAATATTAGAAGAAATCCACACAAGTCACTAGAGTGAGAGATACATAAAAATGTAATCAAATAATCTATCGTATATTTCTTTTTATAAAGTAAACTTAAGAGATTTATTAACTACAATTAATCCTATTGTATAATATAGATTTAAATTATATAAGTATTATTAATAATAAAGTATACAATTTCTCTTTCTTTATTTCAAAATATATTCTCAATTTATTTTCAATTATTTAAAATTTACTTTTATAGTTTTCAGTGTTTTCACTCAAAGATAATAGTATGTTCTCCTCTTAGATATAGTTTTATAACTTAAAATTTGCTATTTCTACTCTCTATCTATACAAAATATTCAATAGCGAAACTCTAGCTAGCTATCCAACACACGACAATCACATACTATATATCACATAAACGAGCCACCACAACACACCACCTCATGATAGATACAATCTCGTTTACTCACGAGAATACGGTGATTACTTTTCTTTATGTTGTATGATCCTGATACTGTAGCTAACCTATTTAATCTATCATTGTCTAATCATTCAATTTGTGTGAGTTTTATAATTCTATATATATCCTATACATTATATGTTATATTATAATATATTTGGCATTTTTAACATTACCTAAAGGCAGTAAATCAGTAATCAGTATGGTACCACTAACCCTCACTAATGTTCTACCTCATCCATTTATTTCTTTGATCTATTGATTTATTTTATTTTCTTTAAACTTTTGGTTTTTTACTAAATTTATTCTTTTTCATGTTGATAACTTAAAAATTGTCATTTTTACATACCCTAAAGCAGTAAATCAGTAAATCAGTTAATCAAACACCATCCATCCCTCCTCTCACCATCCATGATTTATTGATCTATTGACTAATTGATATTTATACGATTATTGATTCAGTCATATTCTGTAAACAAAACAACTCTTTATATATTTTATGTTTATAACTTAAAAAAATTTGTATTTTTTTACATGACCTTAAAAGCAGTAATATTAGTAAATACAGTATAAATATGTTTAAATGCCCATTTTAAATAGTTTAGCATTATCACTCACTAACTAATAGGTAAGTTGAGAAAAAGTATTCATAGATAAGAGAGAGACGTTATCTTTATGTTTGAGAGATATCATAGTTTAATATAATTGTTTTGAAACATGAAAAAATACGATTATAAATATCTTTTTGGAGTTATTTAACTTAACAATCTAATACATGCAATCATCATCATTTTTCATCTCTTAAATTCTTTTACGTGAGATATAATTCGAATCTATTGAACTAATGTATATATCGGACATTATTCAATAATGACATTCTAATATATTAGTTTTATTAATATAGAGTTAGTGATTCGCGATTGTGTGTGTTGTGATTAAGTATATAAAAGTACATTTGGTAAGGTATGTATACATATTAAGTATATTAATATATATTCAGATATCCATTAAAACCCTCTATCTACTACAAAATACCCTACTACTAACTAACCTTTCCTGTATCTCTATTGATCTCTATATATTATATATTAGTAGATTACTACTATTTGAGATCATTAGTTACTTATTATGATTCATAATGAGGATCAAGTCTATCTTATTTATTCTTTATTTAATAAATGTTATGTTTTTAACATTAACCTAAAGCTATAATATCAGATTAATATCATATAATTACCCTCCGGCCACTCACTATCCTTACCCTCATTCGTGGTATAATTGAATCTATTGAGATCTAATTGATATTACTATTGAATCTAATATGATTCTAAAAGTCTAAATATTATTATTTAGTATACTCACCGGTTAGAACGCGCGAGAGGGGGGCGGGGTGACTTTCTACACCTGACACAGCCCCCAAACCCCCCCCCATACCATCTACTACCAATACAACACAAACAAAAACTTTTTATATCCTACTTCTTGCATTGTTCTATAGTCTTCTTAAATATTATTTGTCTCTTTACTCTAATAAAATTACGTTCCTTTTTGTTATGTCTCTGATAATCTTAAAAAATTTGCATATTTACACATTACACTAATAGCATGTTAAGTCAGTAATCAGTTAATTCAGAACCAACTCCTCTACTTCTACCACTTCCAGTGATCATTGATTTTTCTATGATCTATTGATTATTGATCTATTGATTCAAAGTGCATTTATAAGTATTTTTTGTTAAATTTGATACATACAACAAAACCTTATTTATTTGTTTTGTTTTCTTTATTTATTTTGTTTTTAACACTTAAAAAATCTTATTCTTTTTATGTTTATAATTAAAAATTTGCATTTTTTTACATGCTAGAGCAGTAAATCAGTAATCAGTTTAATCAACCGCACTCTATCCCCACCCTCCGCACCATGTCTATGATCTATTGATCTATTGATCTATTGATTCAAGTCATATTTTGTATAGCATAACAAAAAATAATTTCTTTGATGTTTGTTGTTTGTTGAAATTGTGTTTGTTGTTGATTGTGCAGTTTGTTTGATGTTGTGTTGTTGAAATGTTTTTGTGTTGCGTTGAAATGTTAGTGTTTTGTTGTTGTTGTTTGTTGTTGTTAGTGCTGTTGTTGTTGTTGCTGTTGTTGTTTGGTTGTTGTAAATAATCAACGTTCAAGTTAAGGAAAATCATGCCACCTTTTTCCAACATATCTCTAAAATATAATGTTAATTTTACATAACATTAAATAAATAGAAAACTAAACAAAATATATCTCATCCTAGCTACTAACTACCATACAGCATTCATTAACAAGGTAACTAAAAATTAAGAAGTTTCAACTTACCAGCAGAGGCCATCACAATCTCATCTTTACAGTACACAACCGCACAAATATAATTATTATTATTATTTATTTATTATATTATTATTTATTATTATTATATTCATTATTTATTATTATTATATTATATTATTATTATTATTATTATTATATTATTATTATTATTATTATTATTATAATTTATTATTAATTATTATTATATTATTATTTTATTATATATTATTAATTATTATTATTATATTATTATATTATTATTCACATAATCCACAATTACCAATAACGCGTGCGCATCACTATTGCCTGCAGGTCCAACTAGAACATTGGTGGTAATTGCTCTCTTATCCGATACCTAAACATTACGTAATCTGTTACGCTCAATTGATAGCAGAGTCCTCAGAGGAACTGCATTACGCTGAATAATCTCTCCATGACTCGATCCACCACTTGCCAATTACCACTCCGCATGGATAGATACTCCCATTATCTTCATATCTCTTTGACTACAATTGTGATAAGGTAGAGAGAGTGATTTATCTTTTGTACCCGATATTCTTTTGACACATGTAGAAGGGTAACGAGATTTAATTTATTCTTCGATACACTTACTTAATCTGTTTATCTTAAACAAGTCAGGTCTTATTCACTTATTTATCTATTGATTATTATTGTTCTATCTTACTATATTATATATATATTATTGATTATCATTATATATTATTAATGACTATTAAAAATATAATTAATCAATAATTAAATTGATTTTAATATATTTATTTATCTTAATTCTTATTATTATTAATTTATTTATATGTAATTATAAATTCAAAATATACGTTATTATTGAAGATACAATATAAATAACATAACAAGTCTACAACACACTATCACCCACACACACTAAGATCAATATTTAGACTCAGTTTGACAGGACGCAGTCGTACACGATCAGGCACCCACACCCCACAACTCTTACACACACAGTCCACGGACACATCACAGAGGAACTTGGGCAACATCATTCTATAGCAGAACACTGTTTACTTACATACACTGTGAGACTTGGAAATCAATTCGTCTAACACTAACTATCTTAGTATTATACACTATAGACTGCATATCTCATATTTCTCTATATTGATATGTTAAAGTTGTGTGTCAACAGTTATCTCTTATAAATCCAATTTGACAAAGGGAATAGGATGTTTACAATTTCAAACATAGGCTATATAATCATATGTATTCGTTGATTAATAGATTATAGTAATTAATTATGCTTATATTACGTCTTATTAAATTATTGTACCTTTAATATATTTATATGTTTTTTGTATTAAATATGATGAAGATAGTATATTATATAAGTATGAATATTTAAATTTATTATTGTTTATTTTATTTTTGTATTTTGGAATTTTGTAAGAAAGCATCTATACTAAATTTTTTAAAAATGCCCTTTTATTTATATCTATTGCTTTATTCCTGTTGTAAAAAGAGAGGAGACTAATATGTTTTAATCAAAATTCTTTTTGAATTTATATACTCTCACATATTATTACTTTATTATAAAATACTTCTGACACTTTTTTACCTACCTTTGTATAAGCAGATGATTTATCTAGTTAATTACAATTCTCACGCATACACTCTTTTCTCTATACTTTCATCATTACCATGTCTAATTTGATTATAAATTTGCATGTTTATATTGATTTCTTTAGAATTTACATAATAGTAGATTACAATAGTCATATTGCGAGTATACAATTTTGAGACGAGAAAAACATAACATAAAGATAAGTTCTCTATGCACCTGAATCAAAACTAATTATGGGTGGCTAACGTAAGCAAAAGTTTTGACCGCCATATAAGAAAGATCTAACATACATCACCTGAAACTAGATATAATGTCAAAATCAACGAACCTTAGGACTACCACCTCAGCACGAATAAACAGCTAACATCAACAAGGTTCCACACTTAACAACAGTAACAGTACTAACAGTAGCAATACAAGAACGTAACCTATTTACTACATTTGACAATGCATATATTTTCGTATTACATTCATGTTTAATTTTTACATTAAGATTTGGTGAAATTATTAATATTCAAAAATGTTGTTACGCTTCAAAATCGAAAGATGTGCCTCACATTATACTCCGCGAGAGTTTTTTTTGTCGATGATTTTTTAAAATATTATAGAACACTGTTATTCTAATGTCGAGTTTGAAAAAATACATAGTAATTTTAGACAAATCATTTTTGTGTTATGTTTCATCCATAATTTGTAGTCTGTATGGTATTAGAGCAAGGCGTATGATGATTTTGTTAAATATTCACTAATGATGCTAAAATCATGATACTACAATTCTATAGCATTTAGAATATTGATGTTAGATACATATCTCTGAACGAGGAAGAGATGAATAATGTATAACGATAATTTTTGAATAATGCTCGGTCCATTTAATTATCTTTACTGTTGTGAAGTGTGGACCACCATGTTGATGTTTAAGTTAATTAAATCGTCGCATTAAGTATGTCTAGGTTATTGTATGAGTTGATAACATTATAAAATCTCTCACATCATGTATTGTATTGCTAGTTATATCTAGAAAACATTATGCTTAGGTTAGACATTAGATTTCCTTCCATTTGGGAAAATGAGTAGCATTCAAATCGAAAACTTATTATTCTTCTAATTTATTAATGATATTATGTTTTTCACCTTCAAAATGAATATCGAAAGACTTGAATCATATAATCAATAGATCAAAATAGATCCATGGACTTAGGAGGATAAGTGGAGTGGTTTGTAATTAACTGAATTAGACTGATTTATTCAATAGACTTCTTATATAGTTGAGTATGAAACTCATGTAGTAACTACACTCATAGCAAAATATTTTATAACTGTTTTTATTAATTTCATATATTGAAATTTAGTTTTAGTTAAAACAAAATCTTTTAAAACAGAATAAGCAAAAATAATAAAGTTTTTCACCAGACAACACGAAACTCACATATAACAGACTATGGGCCGAGGATATTACGACTGAGTCATATTTTCGAATAAAATCTAGAATCCAAGAGAAGTAATACAATTACAATTTAAGTAGTACATATAAATAAATAAATAACTTTTAACAAAATTTAAATATGATAGTGAAGACAGAGAGAGAGTAAGAGAGAGAGTGAAAAAGATAATATATAAACAAGACGAAATGTTTATATTAACACATGTGATTATACCTAAGAACACTTGTCTGTCGCAAGCATACCGTTTAGAATGGTTGTACATCCACCTGGTGTGTACCATCATTAGAATTCACGCAGTCATGATCAGTAAGTGTGGTACGATGATTCGTCAGCATAATGATATTAGGAAATCGATGTTAAACATATATTCGCTGTGGCCCAGTGTTCGTCGCTCTGATAATATTAAGCGTGTAGTGTGTGATGTGATAATGTGTTGTGATTGTTGATAAGATTGATATTAGTTGATTAGTGTATGTGTTTAGTGTGTTTGTATTAGTATATGATGTGAATGGTTAATTATTTATAAGGTAATTATTTGTATTAGTTCACATAACATTTATAGTTGATATAATAATAATATATAATAATAAATATATATAAAATTAATACTAATAATAATAATTAATAATAATAAATAATAATAAATACTGTTTAGATAAAAACAGATGTTAAGTAAGGACAAGAAAGTAATAAATCTCGTTACCCTTTCATGTGTCAAAAGATATCGGTACAAAGTTAATCTCGTTTACCTTCACATGTGTCAAAGGATATTAAGATTAATGAGTCCATTCCTCGAATTTTCATTGGCTGTCCGTGATGGTATAGCAAATGCAGTTCTCTGATTGGCTACCATTGAGCGTAACAAGATTACGTAATGGTTTAGGTTATCGGGTTAGAGAGCAATTTCCACCAATGTTTATTGTGGACCTGCAGGCAAAAGTGATCGCACGCGTTATTGGTGTTGTGAGATCGATGTGGAATAACATGAGTAAATATATAAAAATATAATTAATGTATTACCAAACTATGAGATCTTTATTTAATACAAAGAATATAATATTTGTGCGGTTGTGTATTGGACAGATTGAATTGGTTATGCTGCCTTCTGCTGTAAGTTGAACTTCTAATTTAGTTACCTGTTAATGAATGCTGTATGCCAGTTAGGCATGGATGAGATATATTTTTGTTTAGTTTTCATATTATAATGTTATTAAAATTAACATAATATGTTAAATTATGTTTCCCAAAGTGCTGCATATTTTCAATGAAATTCTACAATCGATTTTTCATGAATGACAGCACAACAACAGCAACAACAACGACAATAGCAACAACAACAACAACAAGCAACAACAAAACAAAACACAACAACAACAACATTTCACACAGCAACAACAAATAAATTTCAACAACACAGCATCACAACTGCAAACAAAGCCACAACAAAACACGACATTTCAACAACAAAACACTACAGCAGAAATTATGGTCAATAATAACGGTTCAAATATGATTGAATCAATAGATCAATAGATCCATAGATCAATAGATAATAGATTTTTATAGATCATGGATGGGTAGAGGGTGGTGGTTTGATTAACTGATTTACTGATTTACTGCTTTAGGGTATGTAAAAATGCAAATTTTTTGAAGTTATAAACATAAAAAGAATAAATTTTTTAGTAAAAACAAAATTCTTAAAGAAAACAAACAAAATAAATAAGTTTTTGTGTTATGTCTATACAAAAATATACTTAAAAAATGATTGAATCAATAGATCAATAGTCACAGAGATCAATAGATCATAGATCATGGATGGGTAGGAGGATAGAGTGGGTGGTTTGGATTTACTTTACTGACTTACTGCTTTAGGTATGTTAAAATGCAAATTTTTAAGTTATAAACATAAAAGAATATTTTTTTGTAAAACAAATATTTAAAAGAAAACAAAAAAAATAAATTAAAAGTTTTTGTGTTATGTCTATACAAAATATGACTTGAAATCAATAGATTAATAGATCATAGATCAATAGATCACTATATCAGATGGGTAGGAGGGTGACCGGAGGGCAGTTTGCTTTACTGATTACTGCTTTGGTATGTAAACATAACAATTTTAATAAAAAATATGACTTGATCATTGATAATAGATCAATAGATCAATAGATCAATAGATTCTAGGGTGGTTTGGAGGGTGGCTTTAGGGTAGTTTGATTTACTGATTTACTGATTTACTTGCTTTAGGGTATGTCAAACATAACAATTTTAATAAAAATATGACTTGAATCAATAGATCAATAGATCCAATAGATTATGTTGGGTAGGAGGATAGAGTGGTGGTTTGATTTACTGATTCTAACTGATTACTGCTTTAACTGATTTACTGATTTACTTGCTTTTTACTGATTTTACGATTTACCTGATTACTGCTTTAAGGTTATGTAAAAATAAATTTTTTTTAAGTTATAACATAAAAAGTATAAAAGTTTTGTTTTGTTCAAAATATGACTTGAATCAATATCATCATAGATCATGGATGGTAGGAGGATAGAGTGGTGGTTTGATTAACTGATTTACTGATTTCCTGCTTTAAGGTATGTTAAAAATAAAATTTTTTAAGTATAAACATAAAAGGATAAAGTTTTGTTTGTTATACAAATATACTTGAATCAATAGATCAATAGATCAGTAGATCATAGATGATTGATCATGGATGGGTAGGAGGATTGAGTGGGGTAGTTTGGATAACTGATTTACTGATTTACTGCTTTAGTATGTAAAATGCAAATTTTTCACGTTATAAACATAAAAGAATAATTTTTTTTAGTCAAAAACAAAATGTTTAAAGAAACCAAACAATAGATCATAGATCAATAGATCATAGATCAATAGATCATAAGATCACGGATGGGTAGGAGGGTAGTTTGTTTACTGATTTACTGATTTACTGCTTAGGGTATGTAAAATGCAATTTTTAAAGATATTAATATCACAGAAAGTTTTTTTGGCAGGACTTTTGATCTAAGAAAGAATCTTGGGGATTTCAAGATATTATTCAACGATACAGTAGCGAAGACTGGGTTTTCGTGCCCTTTGTGTCCCTGTTTTAAGAGTAGTTCCTTCTCTATCAGTTTGTTTGTCTAAAAGCTCAAAAGACTCCATTCTGCACCAACTACCCTACCTTTTAGGTTTTTTTTTTCTACTGTGGGAAAACGGAATCCTTTAACTTACAAAAGATAAACCTTTTAATGCAATAATATCATCAAAAATGTCACAATAACCATTATGCCTTCTATGTGATATCTCATAAAAATGATAAGATCTAAATATTTAGTAGCATCGCTTATTTTAACACATTCATTGTAAAGATTCCCTTGATAGCAACTAGTGGATAGCAGATGTTCAGTATTTCAAATCACTTATACGACTTTAAATCGGGAAAATTGTTGTTGTCGAAACAGGCCTAGCAAGCCGGTGGTCTATTCCCCTTCAACTTTCCAATTTGATCTGTATGATCAAATTCTGACAAATTTTCATAGTTTAACACCAAAATTTCCTCCTCCCATCTCCTTCGCAGATTTATTTGTAGAATTTTGGGTAATAACAGTCCCAAGATTCTATCTTAAATTATGCAGCGAACTCTCTTGTTATGTACGTTCAACAAGTATATTTTCGTCAGTTTCAAACCTTTTTTCAAACAAGTACCCAATTTCAACACGTTGTAATTTCCTTAAAACCTGTAATCATAACAGGAAGAAATAATAAATAGGAAAAAGCCAAAAGGAGAGATTTTAGAGTTTGCGAAGTTAAGGCGTTATGGAGATTTTGTGTATGCCCATTTTTCTCATTCTCTCTCTCTCCTCTCTCTATATATATACATATATATACATACATACATATACATATGAGCATACATATACATATACATATACATATATATATATATAGCACTTCGATAGGTCAGATGATTCTGATTCTGCATGAGCAGTGTAGCAGCTTGATTATTCATACGCCACGACGAGAGCCAAAGAAGAACTCCGAGAACACTTGCTTTCCAGCAGAAAGACAATACGTGCTGCCGCACTGGGCGTAGGGGCCGAACAGTCAGCGCAATGGTGAATAATAATAAATAAGAATCGGGGTCAATATGCACAGCTAAGAAATGCACACCCGCATCAGTTCTGTATTTGTAATACACCTGATACTCTGCTGGGATTCGATCCTGACCCTTGCAAACACTTGCACGCTCTTCTGCTAGGGTCCAGGATCGAATCCCAGCATGGTGAAAAATATCAGGTGGTATTTACAAATACAAATTCTAATTGCAGGTTATTGTACTTTATGTACATTGACCCCTCGGTTCTGGCAGGTAGTAATATTATTCACCATGCGCGGTACCCTCTTTGGCCCTACGCCCGAGTGCGCGAGCGGGAAGAACACGGCAATGCTCTGCTTGGAGAGTAGAGCGTATTCTCGGGTTCTTCTTTGTCTCGTCGTATGTAGTGGTCAAACACTTGCACGCTCATCTGCTAGGGTCCAGGATCGAATCCCAGCATGGTGAAATACTTGAAGTATTTACAAATACAAATTTAATTGCAGGTTATGGCATTTTATATATAGGCATATATACATATATACATATACAGGAGAAAGAGAGAGAGAGAGAGAAGGAATGGACAGGGCAGGAATGGAATGGAAAGGGATGGAATGGAAATGGATGGAGGAATAAATGGAGTAGTTGTTGTCTCAATGCATGAGGGAACTCCGAAAATATATTCTTTAATTTTATTATCATAGTCTATCGATCTGTTGAAAAAGAATCCGATAATGGCTGTCGATATGAAAATATATTTTTTGTTTGAAAAATTACTGGAAATAAATTTGTTAAAAATTGTTAAAAATTGTTATGATATTTTGAAAAAGTGTTTTTATTGCAGGGAACTATGTTGTTTTTTTTTTTTTTTTGTTTTTTTAATAAAACACTTCCCTTATATATTCCGTTTTGTTTCGCATCACATTACGATTTTATTTTGCCTTATCTCGATATCATTAATCACATTTATTTTTTAGGTGGTAGAAAGTGTTTTTTTGCCATTATTTTTTTTTTTTTTTTTTCTTCCTTTCTTGAATCATGAAGTATTTTTATTACTCTATCAGATAGGGGAATAACTAACATATTGCACGAAAAGGCTGGCTTCAAATAAGATATCTTTTGGCTTACTTATTTATTGAAGTTATTCCACAGGAAATATCTTTGTCTTAATCTATATCTAAATGGTTCAAAAATAAATGGTAGGATTTTGATAGTGTGCAATTTACTGTGCTTGCAGAAGAGCATCTTAAGCATCTTGAATTTAAATTTTCTTTTATATATATATATATATATATATATATATATATATATATATATATATATATATATATATATATATATATATATATATATATATATATATATATATGTGAGTGTGTATGTTTGTGTGTAACAGTGTTGCTATTATTATTATTATTATTATTATTATTATTATTATTATTATTATTATTATTATTATTATTATTATTATTATTATTATTATTATTATTATTATTATTATTATTTCTTTAACTGGCAACAGTTCAAAAGTTTTTATTTTCGTATTAATAATAACTTAGCACAATATTTAATGCCAATAATAATTAACACTCTAAAACTAAGTAATAAAAATACTAATTTATGCTAATTAAAACTAAAACTTGTAATAATTAATTCTGATATTAGCACAATTATTAATTAATACAAAGAAAATTAATACTAGTATTAAATTGTAGATGCTAAATACATTTAATACCATTTAATACTACTAAAATTGCGGGAAAGCATTTGTGTACAAGAGTTAACAGCAATAATAATAATAATAATAATAATAATAATAATAATAATAATAATAATAATAATAATAATAATAATAATAATAATAATAATAATAAATAATAATAATAAAAAATAATAATAATAATAATAATAATAATAATAATAATAATAATAATAATAATAATAATAAAAATAATAATAATAATAATAATAATAATAATAATAATAAAAATAACAATAATATATAAGAAGAAGAAGAAGAATGATGATAATGATAATGATGATAATAAATAATAATAATAATAATAATAATAATAATAATAATAATAATAATAATAATAATAATAATAATAATAATAACTTACATAAAAAAAATAAAAAATTTTCTCTGCCTACGTTCCAAAAATGTGACAATTAACTAATTTTAGACAAAAACGAATATGACCTTAAAATCTTTATATTAGCTCTAATTTTTGAGCAATACTGCGTTATAATTATCTATTAATGAGACGCGTTAAATATAAACTTTAACTAAGCTATCTTCTACGTATTTTGAAATGAGGTGTAGGAAGTATTTTGCTTTATGAAAATAACAATATTAAATATCTTAAAATACAAATATCTCTTAAAATACACTTTATGAAAGTTAAAGGGACTTACTCAGTTGTTTGACAGCCTATTTTTTTTGCTCTTGCCTCTTAAACGTCATTCCTGGAATTTCCTTTTATTAGGTTCAACTGTAGTCTGCAAGCATAGATGTGTTCCATTTACCATTGTATCTTCGTTCTATGACTAAAATATTCTGGTGGAATCGTCGTCCGCGCGCATCACTTGCTGCACCATAGTTGTCCGGGATAAAATCCAATGTGAATCGAGAAAGTGAATTTCGAGCGATATTGTTGCAACCAAGCTTATAAAACTTATCTAAAAGGTTGTTCACAATCTCAATATAGCTTTCAGCCCTTCTCTTGCCAAGAAAGCCATGAACAACGCTTTCAAATGATTCCCAAGTTGCTTTCTCACTGGCTATGAGGATTTGTCTTAAGTTTTCGTCTTTCAGAAGATCAAGAATGTCGCGGCCAACGAAGATCCCTTCCATAATTTTGGCGTCACCCAGCAGTGGAAATTTCTCCCTCAGGTACTTGAACCACTCTCCATCCTTATTTATGCCTTTCACAAAATTTTAAAGGAGGTAGAAAATTTAAATTTTGTTCAACTAAAGTGATATGTTTTACATTTTTAATCCCAGGGCACAGACTCCTCGTTGGCCAGGTTTTCTTCTTGTAGTTCAAAGACTTTACATGACTATCCCATTCTCAAAGAAAACAGCAGTACTTTGTTTACCCTGATTTCATGCCTAGTAGTATCCCTATGACTTTCAGGTCTCTACAGATATGTCATTGGTGTTCTTAATACATGATTGATTCCAGAAGTATTTTCAAGTTTTCATGATTCCTTCATATGAACAGATGGCCTACAGGAGTAGAGGGAAGTGAATTACCACTGTGCAGAAAAACAGCTTTTAAACAACGTCACAAGAAAATGCGAGGTTAGTCACTTTCTTGAAGATTGATATCAAATCTTTCCCTACTTCTATAGATAAAGTCACTTTCACATTAGGTTGGAGAAGATTCCAGTGTAGGAACCTTGATTCTAGAAGTTTGGCTTTGTCCTTTCGGAGATCTAGATCTTGAATTAGGTTACGTAATTCTCCTTGAATAAGTTTGTGTGGCTCACTTAGTTCAGTTTGTGGAAAATCATGATCCCACAACGTTGAAGGTTTAAGTGTTTAGTTCCTTCTACTTTCATCATCAACATCAGTCTGAAGTTGGTACTCTTCTGGAGGCTGAGGTACTGACAGATAATCTCCATGTGGAACTGTCCGGATAGCAAACAGAATATTTGGGTATTTCACCATCCACTTCTTATTATTATTATTATTTTCTCGACATACCATGCTGCAGCGATGGAATAAAACAAAAATAGAAATCACCTGTATGATTTTTAGGCTTCTGCCAGATCAGTAGGATGGCAAAACGTATTGACGCATTTTTTATTTATTTAGCCAACCACGAAGAGTTATTGAATAGGTATTGCAGCAAATGAGAGTTGCCCAAGACTTGTGGTGATCCCCCTACCTTGACGCCGAAATAACGGAAGTAAGTGGTTTTAACATGTGATGTATATGGAGTCTTTAGGAAGAGAATGTTACCACCACAAACATAGCATATGTTATCAACAAAGTTAATGCAGTTACGAGACATTATTAGACTTTCGTTGCGATTTTTCATAAAAAGAGAATGATTGAAATATAAAAAATATATATATATATATATATATATATATATATATATATATATATATATATATATATATATATATATATATATATATATATATATATATATATATATATGGTATATATAAATATATATATATATATATATATATATATATATATATATATTTTATACAGGACCCACCACGGCCCACAATATATATATATATATATATATATATATATATATATATATATATATATATATATATATATATATATATATTTCTTATATATGTATATATATATATATATATATATATATATATATATATATATATATATATATATATATATATCAGTATATTCATAGACAAAATTCTTAAGCAGTATATCATTTTATACTTAGCACCATCAAAAAATATAGATATATATATATATATATATATATATATATATATATATATATATATATATATACACACATTTAGTTAATAAATTGTAATATAATAGAATATTTTTGTTTTCACATATTTTAAAATCTATGAATTTCAATGGGCCTCACAACACTCGAAAAAGAATTTAGTAATTTTTAATGAAACTTAAATCGAATACGATTCCAATATCCCAGTATTTATAAAACTAACAGCTCAATTTTATTACAAACACAGTTAACACACAAAATCAGTAATAAATTAATATAATAAATAATATGAAAATCGTATTATTAATAACTAAAACTCCCCACAAAATCACTCACATTATTAATATATAGAAAACTGAGCCAATGCTATCGTGGTAGAGGGCACGCCAATTCAAGCCGATAAGAGTCCTCTGACTCAACGCATAGTTTAGACTCTGATTTGAGTCAATATTTTACGCATCATTACCAATAATTATACAGAGATGATCGGTTAGCATAAAATTATTAATAGTTAATTATACTGGCGTTATTAATAATATTATTGTTATTTCTTGCCAATGCAATTTAAACGGGATTATTTAAAAATTGATCGCCACCACTCGTCAGGCACATCCACAGTTGCCCAGCCTCAGAGAATAAGGAACTATTTTTTTGACTTCGAGAAGTAACAATTTCCACCGATCGCTACTATTAAAAAAGGAATCGAGTAGAAATTTATGACGATATTTTAAAGTTACATCAAAAAAAATAATTCTATATATATATATATATATATATATATATATATATATATATATATATATATATATATATATATATATATATATATATATATGCGACTTTAATATTTTGGGCTCACTAAGGCAAGTAGGCGTTTCCTACTCTCCCTACCCCCAAAACCCACTGATATATATATATATATATATATATATATATATATATATATATATATATATATATATATATATAGTTATTTATATATATATATATATATATATATATATATATATATATAT
Source organism: Trachelipus rathkii (assembly GCA_015478945.1). NCBI lineage: Eukaryota > Metazoa > Arthropoda > Malacostraca > Isopoda > Trachelipodidae > Trachelipus > Trachelipus rathkii. Next base: position 92,655 of record JABUQX010014071.1, read on the forward strand.
ATATATATATATATATATATATATATATATATATATATATATATATGATATATATATATAAATATCAAAAATTAAACTATTGCACCGACCAAGATAATCCAGTTGTAGAATGAACAAACATATAAAGACTATATACAAAACTGAAATAAGGTATAATGTCTGTCCATAAACATTCATATAGAAAACACAATTCTAAACAAATAATATTATATTCTAAATTAGTAATAAAGTTACTATAAAATAGTATATATAAATAATAAGTAAGGCTTGTATTTAGTTTTCTTGTAGTAGTAAGTAAAGAATATAATAAAGCTTAAATATAAGAATAAAAAGGTAATAAAGGTAATATAAGTTAATATATAGCTCAACATAGTTTGTGAAAGCCTTAAATTTAGTAGAGATATATCATCTCACCTATTTTATCTCACTTCATAATAGAACTTAAAAGAAAGTAAATTTGAACAAGCGTTAAATCATTTTACCTTTTTACCTTCATAAAATACCTTCTTTTTCTTGTTGAAACCCTGCCATTTTCAATGTCCCTCTCTGACCCATTTAATCCCTGACATCATAGCCGTGACGTCATCGTTCCCTCCTTAAAATGATTTTTCCAATTTGTTGATCTTTCCATTTTCACTCAATCGTTCATTTTGCAACAAGTGGAAGTACCCTTCTTAATAGAGGGTTTGAAGAGGTGTGTTTAGGTGTGTGTGCAAGGCTCGTGCGTGTATACGCGTTTGTTTTATTTGAAAATATACAATGAATAAAACTGACACATTATTGGCATACATACACATAAACAAACAACAAACACACACACACACAAACGCACACACACACACATGAACACATAGCAGGCAGAGAGAGTGAGAGAGAGCAGTGTATATATATATATATATATATATATATATATATAGGCAGTATGCATATATATATATATGTATATATATATATATATATATATATATATATACGAAGCCACTCACTCTCCTCACGGACAGGGCCTCTCAAAAGCAGTGGCAAAAACAAAATAAAAATTAAAAGTAAACCCACTCAACCTTTGGAGCTAATGCAATTCCCCTCATGTGAGCGCGCAGACGTGGGTCTTAAAGAGAGGAAGATATTAATAAGGCAGGAAAATAAATGAAGGCGCGGAGCTCGCCAAACAGAGCAAACGAACAAGAACGAAACTTTGAGTCTCCAATAATATTCGCCACACCATGTGTGAGAGTTAGGCACCTTCATGGCTATAGAAAGATGGTAGTGGAGGAATGCGAGAGGTCAGTTCCTGAGCACCTTCCGTTTTGGGACACAATACTTTACAGAAAAAGAGATGGGGCGCTAATGTCATGTGTAAAGAAAGAGGGTCAAAGAGTTGTTTATAAGTTTCCTAGCCTTAGCCTCAACCCCTTCCAAAGAAAAGGGTGCGGAATTGGAACTACCCAAAATGTGAGAACAGTATTCCATATAGAGGAGAAAGACCCTCATATAACTGTACTGAAGTGCAATCTGAGGGAAGAATATATTGTATTATATCTGAACAGAATTTCTGATTCTTTTCTGCTACCACCTTAGCAACAGATGTGATGATGGTCTCCAAGGTACCTGTTATTTATGTTCACAGTCCATGAATGGCTATGTTGTTCACAGGTGAGATGTTAGACGTCGAAAGGGATAGGAAAGTTGGGAGGTATGTGTTTTAGAGAGGGAGATGTGAAAATTTTTTTTAAAAAAGAGTTGATTTCATGGAAGATTACGGTTACCCCACTGAGAAATCCCGATCAGATCGGCAAGAATTGAATCTGAAAGCTGTAGACGAGAGGGCTCTAGATGCAAAAGAGGGAGCAGATTTAAAATGAGTGGAAGAATAGAGAGTTTGAGTCATCGGTATAAGAGTGAACAGAGTTAGAAGTGCAGTTAAGAAAGCCTGTTGATGCAGTGCAGAATAAAAGAGGAGATCGAATAGAATTATGAGGAACACCTTTACTCATTAGCAGAGGGAGGATTGCTCCGATCATCAATCAAATAAATAGCCGAAATGGAACACCTCAAAGTAAACTAGGATGCGAGTAAGCAAAGAGGAGGAGGAAATCCAAAGGAAGGTAGAAGGTAGCTTAGAGAGTAGCGACGCGTGCCATATCCTATCGGAAAGCCTTAGATATGTCAAATACCACCGCACAAACTTCCCATAGCGTTTCAAGGTCAGCAAACCAGCAGTGATCAGCGAGATAGGAAATAATGTCACTAGTTGACTGAGCTCGAAGCCATACCGATGATCTGAAAGTAGCGAAATGAGATATTCGAGACACCAGATGATCCAGGAAATGAGAGTTAAGGAGAATTTCAAAGATTTTAGACAGAATACAGTGTTAGAGCTAGTTAAGTTGATAGTTAAAAGGGTCAAATTGGATGCACGTCTGGATCCGGTGGAGAAAAGAGCGACTGTGCAATTATTAAAAGTATTAGTGGGTATTAACGTATATAGAGTAGAGTTGAACAAGGACAGGGGGCCAACTCAGAAGCACACTTCCTCAAAACACGAGGAGGAATACTGGCCATCAGGCCGCTGGCCTTCCTGGGACGTTTATAGAACTCCGCTAGAATTCCATGCGCCTCGACTATTAGTAATGGTGCAGGTAGACATGGGACACGACACCCAAAGGGACAAGTAGATATATATTTCCAATCGTCCTTTGATGAACGAAAGTAAGTGAGCTTTTATATACCAAAGAGTATTGTACCTCTTCAGATGTGATGTAAAATGGGAAATGATTACATATATATATATAGGTATATATATATATATATATATATATATTATTATTATTATTATTATTATTATTATTAATATTATATATATATATGTTATATATATATATTATTATTATATATATATGGGTATATATATATATTATTATATTATTATGAAAGAAAGAAATATATATATATATATATATATATATATTTATATATATATATATATATATATATATATATATATGAAAATACATTTTTATGAAATATATTTTTTTTATATATATATATATATTATTATATATATATAGATGCCTAGATTATTTATATGCGAAGTTATAAGAGCGTATATATACATTTATTGTAAACAATTGCACTTTTACAATTTAATTTTTTACAATTTTACAATTTTTTATCATTTTTTAAATTTTTACACAATTTTATGTAAACGCAACAGCTCTTGATTTACGTTTGTAAATGTCCTGCGGTGATTCCCTAATGATTCCCCAACAGTAGTCGGCCAGCATAGTCGGATTCCATGGAAATATATATATATATAGAGTATATATATATGGTATATATATATATAGAGAGATATATATATATATATATATATATATAGAAAATTAATATAAATATATATATATATATATAGACATGTTATCTTTTCATATATTTATTTGCTCTAACATTGTATCATTTTGTTACCGTTATTCAGAGAAGTTTTAAAGGAAGTTCTATCTTCAGATCTTTGAAAGGCGTTTCGACTCTCAAGATTTTTGGCACTTTATCTTTTTTTATCTTTCTTTACAAATACTACAACTTTGAAGTTTTTCCTATTATTATTATTATTATTATTATTATTATTATTATTATTATTATTATTATTATTATTATTATTATTATTATTATTATTATTATTATTATTATTATTATTACTATTATTACTATTATTACTATTATTATTATTATTATTATTATTATTATTATTATTATTATTATTTTAATTACTTTCAAGATTCTGCTCATGGAATCTCAATGAACGACTTTTTTATATAAAGATAATCCCTCGACACTCTCTCTATATATATATATATATATATATATATATATATATATATATATATATATATATATATATATATATAAATATTATTCTTATATTATATATATATTTGTATATATATATATATATATTTCGTTCAAATGCAATTTCAATAATTATGTATTAGAGTGTTCTTTTTAACAACAACTGTGGTAAATTGTTATTAAAAGTTTGAAAGTAATATTCATTTTCTCCCAAACCACTCACTGCGGTCGAAGGCAATGAGGGAAGACTTCCGCTGATTATTGTTTGTGTCTTGCATTTGCTTCTTCAATATACTTTGATCAATTTTTTCCATATTTCACCCCTCTGATTATAATTAATCGCCAGTTATTATCTATTTTTACATTTTCCGTTATATATATATATATATATATATATATATATATTATTGTTAGTTATTGTTATATATATATATATTGTTATATATATATTATTATTATATTATTATTGTTATTATATATATATATATATATATATATATATATTATATATATGTATATATTATAGTATATATATATATATATATATATATATATATATATATATATATATATATATATATATATATATATATATATATATAAATACAGATATCTTACCTGCTGCAAAGATCGAGTAAGGCCTTGAATGTTGAGGCGTCAACCTCCATCCTGAATAGCCTCCGCCCATGAGTGGTGGCTGAACTATGAGGAGATATATAGGTAGAGGTATATATATATATATATACATATATTATTATTATATATATAGAAAGAAGATATATATATATATATATATATATATATATATATATAAATCTTTATATGCTTTATTATTCTCATATATATATATATATATATATTATTATATATATATATATATATAGTATATATATATATATATATATATATATATATATATATATATATATATATATATATATATATATATTAGTGATGCATGTAATTTTTTGCATCCGCGGATGCGGATGGATGCGGATGCTTGATTTTAAATATCCGCGATGTGGATGTTTACAGTATCTGTATATATATATATATATATATATATATATATATATATATATATATATATATATATATATATATATATATATATATATATATATATATATATAGAGAGAGAGAGAGAGAGAGAGTTTTATACACAATCTATATATATAATTGTGTTACCAGGGTGCGGGACAGGGACCCAACTAAATTCACCCCACCAACCTCTTTCCCCAACCTCCGTCCTTAATGAAGACTTTACAATGGATTATATACTTTTGCACTGTATTTAAATTCAAATATAGGAAGGTTGTGCTTGAGAAACATCAATTTTTCTGCCTTTTCTGTAGAGAGTATGTTTCTATTTTCATCATATATTAGCCCAGCATTGTTAAATACTCTCTCACTTGGAACATAAGTTGGAGGACAGGTCAAATATTTCCTTGCAAGTTTACTCATGCGTGGGTAAACATTTTGCTTAACTTTCCACCAACTGACAGGATCATCATTTGTATCTAGTCAGTTTTTCTTCCTCCTCCTCCTCCTTCTCCCCTCCTGGTGATAGTTTTCAATCATTTGCACTATATCTTTTGGCAATGCGTGTGTTTCTTCATCACTACTGGACTGTAGAAATTCTTCCAGGGACTCTGTTATTGATTTACTTGTAGAAGGTGTTGGTTCTGTCGATTTTTTTCTTTTTAATGGATGGCGAATTAATACTGTTCGGATTGAATTTTTTCAACTGCAACACAAAGTGACGAATTAACTTGTTCTAATATTGTGTTACAAAAAAAATTGCCTTTATAACGGGGATCTCAGTTAGTTGCAATAATATGATGGTCATTAATTTCCACAGAACCAAAGTGTTTTTCTAGCTCTAGTTTAATTTCATCTTTCATTTTTTTTAAACTGTCATCATTTTCATTTGAAGATGGTTCAAAATGCTTCCTTAGCGTTGAGATTAATGGTATTACATCGGAGACAGAAGCTGTAGAGGCGCTGATTTTTTGGTAGTTTCTTCAAATGGTTTCAATAGCTTAATGCAGTGTGATACGAAGTCATTTTCCACATTAGTAAGAATGTTAACATTGGAATACGAACTGGCGTACGAAGCAAGAGGTTCTTTGAGCAATACCATTTTTTCCATCATATGAAGTGTACTATTCCAGCGAGTTGGAATGTCTTTGATAACATTAAGATATGGAATATCAAGCCGTTTTTGAATTGCCTTCAACTCATTTTCATTTTCATTTTCATTTCCAGATTCATCTTAAGTATTTTTATTATAAAATTCTTTATCAAATCTCGACAATAAACATCCGCGCAACATCCGCAGGGCAAAGCGCGGATGCGGATGCGGATCTTTAATAATGTGCGGATGCTCCGCGGATGCGGATGCATGCGGATGTTACCTGCATCACTAATATATATATATATATATATATATATATATATATATATATATATATATATATATATATATATATATATATATATATATATATATTTCTATATATGATTGTATACATGTTATCGTATGTAATCAAGTTGAGAGATTAAAATATTAGAAAGAAACAGAATTATCCTCAAGGCTCTAATAAAACACACAAGAACCTTTAAACCAATAATAATAATAAAAAAGATCACAGGTATTATGATAGTGATTTAATTATAATTCGAATATGTGAAATATATTCATGTTGAAACTTCAACTAATAATACAAATTCAATGTCAAGTGATTGGTTTTTAAATAGGAATAAAACCCTAGGTTTTACAATCTCCAATTATGTTTTTTTTTAATGTTTTTTTTTTTTTTTTAAATAATAATAGAGATATTTAAAATTAATAAATAAATTTTATAATTTAGATTGTGTCTTTAAAACAAAACATAAAAAAAAACAATAAATAAAATCTTTAGATATATATCTAGTTTATTTATATGTGTGTTTATATAATTGGATTAGTTGTTTGTTGGTATCATAAATTATATTCATTTCTTTGTTTCTTAAGAGTAAATAAATATTTATGTATTTATTTTTTTTTTTATTATTTTATCTTTCTTTGTGTTTTGTATTTATTTTTTATTTTTTGATTTAGTACGTTGGTTTAATTTATTTTGTTTATTTAAATTATGTATTATAATTTTTAATTTTATGAATTTCTTTATTTATTTATTTATTTATTTATTTATTTATTTATTTATTTATTTATTTATTTAATTATATATTTCTTTATATATTTATTTAAATTTTTATTTTGCTTTTTTAATTGTAAATTTCTTTATTTCTTTTTTATATGCCTGATTGATTATATGAGGAGGATATTTTAGTTTTTGGAATGTGGTTTTTAGAAATTCTGTTTCTTTGTTTAGGTAAGCAGGAGAACATATTTTGAAAGCGCGTAAGTATAGAGCAGATAGTGTGGCTTGTTTGGTGTTTTTTGTGTGTGTGGAGTACCAATGTATGTATGTGGGGTTGGAGGTGGGCTTTCTATATACAGTAAAAGAAGGTTTAGTGTTGTGATCTGATATTAATAAAGTGTCTAAGAACGGTAATGTGTTATGGTTGGCATTTTCTATAGTAAATTTTATATCTGTGTGGATCGAGTTTATGTGGTTTAATATGTCTTGGGGGTTGGTTGTGTTTGGTATGGCGGCAAAAATGTCGTCCACATATCGTAACCAAACACAACCTGAAAGAAGATGATGTGGTAGAATATAATAATGTTCGAGTAATTCCATGTATATGTTGCTGAGCATGGGAGAGAGTGGAGATCCCATGCTCAGACCGTGTTTTTGTTTATAAAAGTGTTGGTTAAATTGAAAGAAATTATGTTGTAATGTAAGTAGTATTAGTTGTTTTAATATAGAGAAAGGTTGTGAGAGGTTAATATTGTTTTCAGTTATGTATTTAGTTAGGAGTTCTAATAGATGAGGGACAGGTGCAA
>JABUQX010014072.1:2500-5000 GCA_015478945.1 Trachelipus rathkii
TTTGTGTGTAATATTTATTAATTATATTAAATTATCATATTATTTTTATTATTTATTATTCACATATTTTATTCGTTTCAATTTAATTATTATTCAATTTATATTATTATTATTTATTATTTAATTATTATTAATTATTATTATTTATTATTAATTATATTTATTAATATTTTATTATTATTATTATTATTTATTTATTTATTACTTATTTATAATTAATAGTAATTTTATTAATTTATTATTTATTTTATTATTATTATTTATTATTTATTATTATATTACTTGATTTAATCCGATTTATTTATATTTATTCTTTGTTATTATTGCTATTTATTTAATTATTTAATTATTATTTATTTATTATTAATTTATTATTTTATTTATATATTATGTAATTTTTATTTTTATTTCTTCTATTTCTTTATTTTATTTATCTTTTAATTTTTTACTTTTATTATTTCATTTAATTGTTTAGACTTTTATGTTTATTTTTTTATTTTTATTTTTTTATTTAATTTTTAAAACTGATATAGTTGTTACTTGAATTTTGGAGTTCCGCCCTTGTGTAAGTTTTTGTACCTTACCAACTTCAGTACCTTTTTCATTTAAGGTCTTTCTAATTAAAAAATTAACTAACTAAAATTTTCTAGTTTAAATTACATGTTTTTTCTTAGTAAGATTTTTTATTATCCCTTTTGTTTTAGAATACACGTAGTTTCGATTTTAGGCTTGATTTTTGTTCATTAATTACGGTATCTATTTATGTTTTTAAAAAACCGGTATTCTTCATCCTACTTCCCCCATCTCGGTCCATCTGCGCATTATGTATGAGTATATCTGATATTTTTTCCTTTTTAGGTTTTCCACAGGTTTCATATTGGGGTGCCGATTTTGGAACATTTCCCAAAACTTGCTCTCAGCCTGGTTGATTACAAATCGGAACCTACTTTGTAGACATGTTCCGGTTCAATTTTAAACACTGAGGATGCATACGGATTGGGATCGCTGGTTATTGCAACATTTTCCCAGTTCCTACTTTGCCCGCTGTTGGGGATTTCCCGTTCACTTCTTTGCTTCCTATCCCAGTGGAATATGTCATGCGAATCACGGCCTTCAAGACAGCTTTCCTTTTTACCATTTGAATTTTCACTCTAGTTATTTTAACTATAGTTTTTTAACTTTAGTTTTTCGAGCAAAAAATTTTTTAACGTTAGTAATATATAACTTATTTTTCGAAGAAAAATGAACAATAATTTAAGCAAATCATATAGTTGAAGTAACCAAAACTTAATCGAAAACTATACTAAGAACATGATTAAGCAATAATAAACTATTAAATAAACTTCCGTTAAATTATATGCACACTATAAATTAACTACAAATAAATCTAATTTAAACTATAAATAATCTAGAAATGCACTAAATAGTTAGCTCATAGATAAACTATAAAAAAAATTTGACAATATATTTCAGTATGACAATATATTATATTTAGAATCTAAAGAATGATTGATGTTGATTTTTCTCTTGAAAATAAATAAAACATTCCTGATCAATAAAATTTAATTAAAAATAGTTCCTCTTTAACTAGCATATACTCTCATGTACATGTACCTACACAGTAAACGTATATATACTGTTTGGTTTCTGTTATTTCATCCGAAGGTAGACATGAGGGTCTCTTGAACATGATTGCGGCAATGTTCTCGTGGGTTTAACTTATATATTTATGGGTTTCTTCAATATCTGGTTTGACTTTACATTTGTTTCAGCAATCTCTGGTTTAATTTAACATTTTTATCAGCAATCTCTGGTTTATATGCTTAATATTGGTTCAGCTAATCACATGGCTTAACGCTAATATATAGTTTCAATGCATACTTCTCTGGTTTAACTTAGGTCATTGGTTTCGAGTAATCTCTGGGATTACTTAACATTGGTATTCACAATCTCTAGCTTAACTAACATGGTTTCATCAGCAATCTCTTGGACATTATTATACAATGGTATTCATGGTCAATCTCTGGGTCTTGAATCTTAACATTGGATCTTAACAGTATTATCTCTAGACATTAACTTTTTAACATTGGGGTTTTTCAGAAATCCTTCTGGCCTTAACATTAACATTGGTTCATCAATACTCTGGGTTAACTTAACATTGGTTTTCGCAGCAATCTCTGGCTTTACTTTAATATTGGTTTCAGCAATCGTCTGGTTTAATTACATTGGTTTCAGCAATCTCTGGCCTTAAAATTATATTGGTTTCAGGAATCTCTGGTTTAACACTTAGCTTGGTTTCCATAGTAATTGGCCTAACTTTAAATTGGTTTTAACAATTCTCTGGTTTACTTAGCATTGGCTTCAACAATCTCTGGTTTACTTTTAAACATTGGTTTCAGCATTCTGATTTACTTACATTGGTTTTCTTGCAATCTCTAGTGCTTAATTTAACATTCTGTTCAGCAAGTCTCTGATTTAACTTAACATTGTTTTAGCACTT
>JABUQX010014072.1:12500-17500 GCA_015478945.1 Trachelipus rathkii
TATATAAGAGCGTGTTTCCAGAAAGGGGAAAGATACTGTTTAGCCATGCCGCATTGAATATGTGTATAAGAGCTGCGATTGAGAGTTATCCTATTTGTTTTAGGTGAACATTGGATATGTAGTCTGAACCTTCGGCATCTGAATTTATACGGGTTTTATTGATGCTGGATACTTCTAGGAGAATAAATTTTGATTCTTCTTTGTCGCCTTTTAATTTCTTTAGTCTTCTGATAATTTGTAGCTGATTTTTGAAAAATGAGACATCAAAATATTGTATAGAGTTTTAGGACTGAGTATTTTGTTATGTGGTTTGTAGATAGCTTCGTTGGTTGGTGGGAGTTGTGAGTGAGAATTGTGCATTTTTAAATGATTCAGAGTATTTTTGTGGTGCTAGTTTTATAATTTAGTGATTGGGCGTATTGTTGCAAGGTATTTTTCTGTGTTATGGTGACTAAATTGTTTATACTATTATTAAGATCTAAAATTTAGCTTATCTTGCCTTGTGTCGGTTGTCTGTTTTATCCAGGCGTGTTTCTCTGTTTAAAGAATAGTTGAAATTGAAATGTTTGGGATGCCAGTGGAGGAAAAACTTTTTAAATGTCTTCTCTACTATTCCACTGACGTGGAATCTTTGCTTTACTATCTTTATAATATTCCCATTACAATGAGAGAGAGAGAGAGAGAGAGAGAGAGAGAGAGAGAGAGAGAGAGAGAGAGAGAGAGAGAGAGAGAGAGAGAAGTTGCACCTCCGAGAATCGGAAACGTTGAGACAAATTTGAAGCCGGATAAAAATCCAATCTCGGAGTCAGAATAAAAAAATTGTGCAGAGTTTTTAAAAGACTCTTCTGTATTGTCTGGTCGAAAACTTACTCATTTGAAAACAGCTCGGATTGGTTTTTCATTCGTTTACATATTTTCCGTTCATAGTTTTTGATCCAAGACTTAACTATTCTGCTGGTGAAATTTAAAATACACCCTTCCTTCTTCTACTTCCACAATTTCCTTTCAGATACATTCGCAGGCATCGTTTCTGTGCACGTCGGCACGATTTTGTCAATGGTCTTAACTTCCAGTACACTTATGAATATATTTTTGGCATCTTGCCTTTTTCCTCCAGAGACAGCATTGGAAAGAATGAACAGATCCAAAATTTTGAATTTAGAGACTATAAAGCATAATGTCGAATCTCTCTCTCTCTCTCTCTCTCTCTCTCTCTCTCTCTCTCTCTCTCTCTCTCTCTCTCTATCTATCTATCTATCTATCTATCTATCTATCTATCTATCTATCTATCTATCTATCTATCTATCTATCTATCTATCTATCTATCTATCTATCTATCTATCTATCTATCTATCTATCTATCTATCTATCTATCTATCTATCTATCTATCTATCTATCTCTCTCTCTCTCTCTCTCTCTCTCTCTCTCTCTCTCTATATATATATATATATATATATATATATATAAATATATATATATATATATATATATATATATATATATATATATATATATATATATATATATATATATAATTAGAAAGAGGAAACCAGTGAGCAAAGGGAATATCTGTTCGTGTGTGTGTGTGACATTTGACATTGTCACGAGTATTGACTTTGATTCTAATTTCGAAACACAAACAGTCCAAGCAGATGAGTCAGTCCAACATTTTCACTTTGCTAATATAGGTAATGGAACTCGAATTAGAAGAGGATTATTTTAGAACCATTCACACACACAGACAAACCCACACACACATACAATACACACAAAGACACACACATACACATACATATATATATATATGTGTATATATATATATATATATATATATATATATATATATATATATATATATATATATATATATATATAATATATATATATATATATATATATATATACATATATTAACTCTAGCTTCATCCCACTCAGACGTTAATGAGTACATTGATATCGTGCTTTGCTACTAATGGGAAAACATTCCGGCATCCGCGATAGGCCTGGCCAGCCAGCGGATATAGTCGTTAGGCCCGTGTAACCCAAGGACCTTTCTCGATGTGTCCACTGACAGGTCGTGGTTTTCCTAGAAGGCCATAACTTTCCTAGGGGAGGACAGATAACACTGTCAACATATTTGTAATTTGAAAAATTTTCCTAGCTCAAAATAGAAAAACTTTACTAATTTTTGGTCGAGAAACACAAATTTGATAATAATTTTTATGTATTAGCTCTGGTTTTGAAGATATTTACATATTAAATAATAACATAGAACTTACATGTTAACTATCGAAAAGATATCAATTGAAGCTCTTTAATATCATAAAATAAGTACACAACTACCAAAAATGTAAATAAATTTTATGTGACATTAATTATTATATTTTGCCTATGTGTAATGTTTAACTTTTCATGTCATTATAATCAGTAACCTCACATTTTAATGTTTAATCTCTTGAATGACATCTCTTTGCTACTCGCTTGTGAATGGTTTCTGGGGCGTCTCTTGTCACTGTCCAGCAATAGTCCGCAAGCATGGAGGCGTTCCATTTACCTTGATACCTTCTTTCCATTCTAGATATATCTTGATGAAATCGCTCACCATGTTCGTCGCTCACGGCGCCACAATTGTCAGGGAAGAAGTCCAGGTGAGAATGTAGGAAATGGATCTTGAGTGACATGTTGCACCCTAATTGACGATACGTTTCTAGAAGTGTATCCACAATATCAACGTAGTTATCAACCCTACGATTTCCTAGGAAGCCATGAACAACATCTTTAAATGCTTTCCATGCTGCTTTCTCATGGCCAGCAAGAACTAGCTCAAAGTTAACATCCTTAAGAAGTTTACGAATTTGCGGCCCAACGAAGATGCCTTCTTTAACTTTAGCATCACTGAGTTTTGGAAATTGTTTTCTGAGGTACTGAAAACCTTCTCCATCCTGGTCCATTCCCTTCACAAAGTTTTTCATGAGTCCAAGTTTGATGTGTAAAGGTGGCAAAAGAATTTTGTTTCTGTCTACCAGAGGAGGATGCTGGACATTTTTCTCACCTGGCAAGAGATTTTCCCTAGCTGGCCAGACCTTACGTTTGTAATGAGAAGACCTATCCCGACTATCCCAGTTACAGAGGAAACAGCAGTACTTGGTGTATCCCAATTGCATGCCCAACAGTATTGCAATGACCTTCAAGTCTCCACAGAGGTGCCAGCGATGGTCGGTGTATTTAATTGCAATAAGAAGTGCTTTCATATTTGCATACGTTTCTTTCATATGCACAGAATGTCCAATAGGAATTGAAGGAAGAGAATTGCCATTATGTAGCAATACAGCTTTTAAACTTATCTTAGAAGAATCTATGAATAGTCCCCAGTCTTCTGGCTTGTATTCATCAAACCAGGCAACAAGAGAATTTTCATTTCGAAAGTATTGATTCAGATCGTGTTGGCGATTCCTGTATGTGGATACATTAACATTAGGTAGTAGGAGATTCCTTTCTTGAAGCCTTGATGCCAAAAGCTCTGATTTGACTTTAGGTAGGTCTAGGTCTCGAATTAAATCATTTAATCCAGCTTGACAAAACAATTTTGGCTGACAAGATTCTTGAGTGTCAATCACAAAATCCGGATCATTTGATGAGGAAGGACAAGGTGGTTCCTCACTTCCACAATCCTCAGCTACGTCTGACTCCAGATTGTAGTGTACTGGAGGAATTGGTATGGGCAAACCGTCTGCATGGGGTACTGGTAGGATGGCTGACGGGATTTTAGGGTACTTTACAGTCGCCTTTTTTTTCTTGACATGCCATGACTGACGGGAGGTATCATGCAGAAATAGCAATCGTTTACATGATTTGAGGGCTCCCTCCAAATCATTGGAATGGCAAAAGGCATAGAATGTATTGTTTTGTTCATCCATCCGCGTAGGCGCACAGCACATGTATTGCAGACAATGTGCGGAGCCCAGTGCTTGTCCTGGTCTCCTAACTGGATACCGAAATATGCGCGATATGCAGCCTTTATGATTGGAGTAATCCGACATTTTTGGTCAGAAAAAGTAACCAGACCACACACGTAACAGAAACTGTCCGCCGAATTTTTACAATGCCGTGGCATTCTCGTTATTTTAAATCTCAAAATTGATATCACTAAACTGAATGTTATTTCTGTAAATATATATATATATATATATATATATATATATATATATATATATATATATATATATATATATATATATATATATATATATAAACAATTAAATTTAAATATATATATATAAAAAAAATATCTAAATATATATATATATATATATATATATATATATATATATATATAGGTCAGCATCCCGAAAAGGCCAGGCATGTAACTAAAAAACTATAACAGGTACACGAAAATAAATATAATTTTATTAATCAGGAGACATTTTTACCGCAGAAATTAAAAAAAAATAAAAAAAATAACGCTTTTTAAAAAATTAAAATTGTTAAAAATGTTGAAAATATTAGTTTTTTGACAATTCGAAGATGCCGCTTACTTCGACTGAGGACGGAAAGGTGCCAAATGTTGAATTTTTTTTTTTTTAAACGGACGAATACCCACGGGTAAACAAGAAAGATAGATAGAGTCGGGGTTTCTCGGCCTACCGGAGGGGGACGACAGGGGGACTTCGTCCCCCTCTGGCCCTCCGTCGGCTCGAACCCCTAAAAAGGATATAAAAAGAAAAAATAATATTTTCTCCAAAAAACGGTATTTGGCAACTTTTGTGCTCTCGAGACTACAGCAGTTTCAAGGTCAATCAGAGCTTGCACTATTTCAGGAAGATATTACTAAATTTTAAGAAGTTATTAATAAATATTAGAATAAAATAATTTTTTAAGTTTCCTCGATGAAATTACTTCCTGAAATCAAAAATGTTATTTATTTTCCTGTAGATGTTATAGTTTTCTAGTTACATGCCTGAACTTTTCGGGATGCTGGCTATATATATATATATATATA
>JABUQX010014074.1:0-58103 GCA_015478945.1 Trachelipus rathkii
ATGGGTTCAAGGATATAGAACTAAAAGTTTAGTTCAAAAGTTTATCTTTTAAAACTCTAGTATTTATAATAAATCAATCTTACCATTTGAAACAAAGATGTGTATGTATTAATCGATGTTAATTAGCTTTTGTTTTGTTTATAATAGATTAATAACGTATGTCAATTGTTTGAAATATATAAAATCTGTTGTACTAAAATTTTATTGAAATTTTATTTAAAAACATATATTTTTACGTCACCTTAAAGCAATAAATCAGTAAAATCAGAAATGTATCAGAGCCCTAGCTCCCCTCTCTCCTCACCCAACGCTAGATCTACGATTTGTTCTATGACTTACTTGCCTTTAAACCAGTCATCTTCAGGCCATGCGTAATAAAGATACTCATGAAAAAGAACAAAATAAAGTTCTCTCTGCTTAACAATAAAACAATATATTTTATTAACAATCTTTCTAAGTTCTTATTTAAAAATATCAAATTATTCAACTTCATTTTATTATTACCTTCGATGTTAACTAAAAATATTTCAAAGTTTTTAAAATGTAATTTTTGTGTTTTTCGTTTATTATTAATTATTATTTATTGCTCATGTAGCATTGACCATATCACATCACGAGAAAACACATAACAAAACTAATACCGTAACTCTTTAAACTAGATACTGAAAAACTGACCTCTCTCTGTAAAATTGGTTTTTTAAGATAATCCTTTTTGTATCCCGGTTCGATTTAGGACTATTTTCATGTAATGTGTCAAAAATATATTTCAAACTGACACTTTTTTACCTTGTAAAAATGTGGTTGCTCAATATAAACTACGATTGAGAGTCCCTTATAATATTTAAGCCCTAAATTAGTGGATATAGCCTTTATGTAGTAGCGGCTATTTAACTCCATTATATATACCTACGTGTCAAAAAAAGTAAATTTCACAGTTATAGGACAAGGAATCATTGTTATTATTAATATTATTATAATATTATTTTCAAACTGAAACATGCTGATAAATCGTAAATGATCTTTAAGTCAGTGATAAAGAATAGGAAGTTTTCCTTACTTTGGATTGGTCGGAGTAGTTTTTCCCATAGTTCATAAGCTAACCAACAAGGTAGCTCAGCATGACCCTACACCTAACGCAAAGGCCCACCCCGCACCCGCTGTGAGAGTGACGTCGCGCGTCCCTTCATGCACCGCCGCGTGGCGCCCGCAGGCACGCATATTTTACGCGTTTTCCCGCCCAGCTCGCGTAGTCAGCCGCAGTGAACTGCAAATATTCGCGCGTACTACGCACGCACAAGTACATACACAGACTTATTATATATCACACCGCCTCACACAACATACAACACACACACACATCGCCCACTCACTTACACATCATAAACGTATAATTTATTAATAACATTTTATTTTTATTTATTATTAAAAACTTATATGGAGTTATAAAAAGCATAAATTTGTATTATTATAAATTTATAATACACTATAACAAACACACACTTACAATACCAATATACCCACACACACATCATATACACACAGACACCTCCTAAACTTTACACATTATATAAACGTATAATTTATTAAAACATTTTTATTTTATTTTATTATTATACTTAGTGTTATTTAAATCATGCCTCCTTCATGTACTATATTATTATTTAGAACACACACATACACACATCAATTATAGAGACATCACTAGAGACAATATTATAATCTATATATATACACATACATAACTTCTCATTCGCATCTTTAATATGCTTTTCGAGCTTTATTTCTGCTGTCATTTCATGCGTTTCATTTTATTAATAGCTTCAAACTTTGATGCTCAGTTTTGATGCCTTCTATATACTTATGATGCATCAAGCTTTTGGATATGTCACTTCAAACTTTGTAAGCTCGTTCAGCTTTTTGAATGCCCTCAGCTTTTGATGCCTCAACTTAATAACTTAGCTTATAGAGAACCTCGCTTTGGGTGGTTCATACTATTGATGACTCATTTTGATGTCACTTTTGAGATGGCATCAATCTTATAGAATACCTCCTCATATATATTGTGAGATTATAGAATTACATTCAGTATAAAGAAATTACAATTTATATATAAATATATACACACATACACTATGTCTCTTATTTTATTCATACATATTACGCACCATTAAACACATAGACACTTATATACGACCTCACAGATACCATAGACCACTTACACTACACTCAATACACATCAATATATATATATATATTATACTATATATAATAATATATATATATATATCATATAATATATATTTTTTTTTTATATAGCATAAGTATAAAGTAATATAAAAGGATATTAATATGAATATTATAAATAATATATTACTATATATATATTATATATATCTCAATATATATTAATTAATTATATAATTATATATTTCATTCGCGAGTGGATATTGCGCCTGCGGGCGCTATCACGCGGTCGGGCGGGAACTGCACGTAAATAAATTGCGCCTGCGGGCTCTACCTCGGTGGACGGGAACGCGGATATAATTGCGTTCCTACGCGGGCTAGCCGCGGTGGGCGCGGAAACTAGCGGAGTAAAATATGCGCTGCTGGCGCCCGCGGCGGGCGGGAAGCGAAATATTTTGATCGTCTTGCCGGGCGCATAGTGTGGTGCGAGTGCACGGGCGGGACGCGCAGTGGTTGGAGGAGCTACGCAGCAGGGTGCGGGGATTGCTGGTTTAGTTTGAGTTATTGATACTGAAGGGACTGGACATTTTTTCTATGGAAAAGACATTTCGTTTCTGATAATTTTTACATCTTTTGCCTAGGTTGAGTATGGGAAATTAAGTTAGTTCTTTTTTCAATTTTAGACTATAATTATAAAAATCAATAATAACATGATTCTTGTCTATACTGGAATCTACCTTTGACGCTGGTGATTAAGGATTAAATAGCCGTCTACATAATGAATGAAGGCCTTATGCCTAAATTTTAGGCCTAAATTTAGGCCCAACGTAGTTACTTGCACCACATTTTACAGAAAAGTCAGTTTGAAAATATATTTGAACCTGGAATTAGGCTAAAAAACGCCCGTGTGATACAAATAAAGGATTATTCTACAACACATTTTACAGAGAGAGAGTTTCGTATCTGTAAGGAGTCTGTATAAGGAGTGCGGGTTGTTGTGTGTTCTCGTGATGGATTGTCAATGTACATAGATAATAATAATACATGCGTAGCAATAAAGAGAAAGCTCCGAACTTAATGTATATAAAGACTTTGAATATTATTTTAGTTAACATCGAGTGAATAATAGAAATAAATGTAGTGAATAATTGTTATTTTAAATAAGAACTTAGAAGATTTTTGTAAATAAAATATCATGTTATTTGGTTAGCAGAGAAGAACTTATTTTGTTTATTTTTATACTATTACATGGCTAAAGATGATGATGATGATGTAAAGTCAATAGAACAAAACGTGGCATAGTTTGGTGTAAAGGGGTGCTACGGGGTGACTTTAATACTGTTCTGAATGCTTTAAGGTACGTAAAATATATGTTTTTAATAAATTTCATAAAATTTTAGTAAAAGTTATTTTTAAAACCAAGGAAACTTATAATAAATTTATAACAAAAAAGTATTAACAGTTAATAATCAATTTTTCTTTGTTCAAAGGTAATGATTGATTTATTATAGAAGTTTAAGAAACTTTGTTTAATTTAGTATATTTTGAATAATAAATTATAAATGTACGTGTTTAATTAAAACATAAAATGTTTTTAAATAAATTAGTACGTTATAATGTGTAAGCGAAGTGTGTGTGTGTGTGGTGGTGTGTATGTGTGTGTGTGTAAGTAAAGTCTGTGTGTGTGAGTGTACGCCTAAATCTGTGTGAGTGAAGTAAATCTGTGTGAGTAGTGTAAGTAAATCTGTGTGTGACTCTGTGTGAGTGTAAATGTAAGTGTCTATGGTAAATGTAAGTGTCATAAGTGAATGTGTGTAAATACAGTTCATTAAGTGAAATTAGAATGGTGTGTAGGTGGTAGTGATAGATTGAAGTGGTAGCAGAATGTAATAGTGCGAGCTGAGTTAGGGTAATGTAATAGTGTACAGAGTGAATTTATGGTGCTAATAGGAGTGTCATAGTGACAAGGTATGTGTGTATAAGGCTAAGATGGGGATGAGTGTTATGTGTGTGTGTGGTGTGTTGTGTGTTGTGTGTGTGTGTGTGTGTGGGTTAGTGTGTGTGTGTGGGGATGTGATGAGATGTAGATGGTTAGTGTCACTAAATAATAATAACCAATGAGTGTCCCAATTAGAAAGTAGAAAAACAAGCAATCACGATATAACCACATACAATGACCTCATGTTATAGGAAAAGTTTACATAATATACACAAGAAATAGGTAGACGAGACATAAAAAGAGTAATAAACCATAATAAAAAATAATAATCAAAAAAAATAAAAATAATAATAAAATAAATAATGCCAATAGAGATTTTCAATTTATAACCACTTATTACCCAAAAATATCAAGAGACCAATAAACTATATAAAATTAATACTAATATTTATTCATAGGCAGTGATAAATTAAACGTGCATCAAGGCCACAGAGAGAAATTTAATATCAGAACAGGGACCAAGCAAGAAAAAAGCATAATAAGGAGGAGAGCTAGGTACACACGCGAGAGCACAGAGAGAGTGCTATATAAAAGGAGCTGTATGGTCATCGTTGGCCAGTAGAAGAAGCCTATAAAACCTTAAACAAAAGTAGCACGTCATAAAAATCGGTTTGCTACGCCAAACCTGAGGTTTAGTGTTGCAGAGCGTTAAGCACAACATACAATAGTAAGTGTATCCTCACTAAAGAGAAATTATTAAGCTGCTTTAAGGTGCTCATAAATAGATTTATAGGGTTCTCGTTAAAAATTATGAACTATTAACGCTCTGTGGAGATTAAGGCAGTAAAAAAGCAGGAGCAGGATTTAAAACATAAAGCAGCATAGTTTATAAAGCAGTATAAGCAGTGAGTTAAGAATAAAACATGAGTTGAAGCAGTAAAAACAGTGAAGTAAGCGAACACCGCTTGTTCACTTAAGTCCCTTTAGGTGTTAGGTAAATAAACCTACCACTCTTAATTGAATATTTATTATACTATTATACAAAGGAAAATATTAATATAATTAAAACCTGTTATTTAACAATGAATTTTTATATGTATTTTTTATAATATAAAATAGTTCGTACGTACAGTTGTAGTAAAAATATAAAAAAATTGATTTATGATCAGGTTACTTTATGGATTTTCAACCTCTTTAATGACATTATTTTTTTTTAAGTAAAATTTATAATATTAAAAAAGTATAATATTAAAGTTATAATAAATAAATATAAATAGGTGTTGAGAGTGTATAGTGTATATATAGTAGTTATCTGTTAGTGTTTATGTTTACCTTAATTAAAGTGTATATTTATTAAGATATATTAAGTTTGTAAGTGTTATGGTAAGAGTGAGAGTTTATATGCTATAAATATAAGTTATCTATATAGTGTTGTATAATTAGTCACAGTGAATGTGTGTTATAGTAATTTTGCTAAAAGTAAAAAAATAAAATAACTTTACAATAGTAGAGAAAGGTTAATATCACTTAAAGCAAGCTTGATAATATACATAACTCAATATACTAGTATCCTCTACCTATATATACATTAATCGAGGGGTAGGAATATACTCAACCTTCACAATTAATATAATTTAGTGATAGTCTAATTACATGTGAGTGACTCAGATAGTAGGAGGCTAGAAGGACTATCGAATAAATGATTGAGGCAAATCTATATACAGTTATATGTGAGCACTATGATGTGACATACTATACAATGTGGCACTTTATATTTATAATAATGTTGGCACTCACTTAGGACACTTCACATGGCACTCACATTTGGCAACATTCATGTGGCACTTCACATTGTGCTACTTACTACATATGAGGCACTCACTACTGGCCTCACTTCCACTACCAGCGTCTATATAAGAAAATAAATAAGAATTAATACTAAATTATTAAGAATCATCTACTTATGATAACTTATCTACGTATGTGATTGGAGAACCATTCAAAGTCACACAAAAGTTATCGATGGAGTGATCAAAATTAGACTACATTAAGTGAGTAAATCTTAGCAAGGCCAAGGCGAAATATCATTGATCAAAACAAGAATATAAATGACATTCAAAATAAAGATGAGCAAAATTGATCATATATAATTAGAAGGACAAAATAATATTTAACCTAATACGTAAGTGTTACAAAATTGACACATGGACGACCAAAGGGATGGTTAGTATGTTGTATATATGTACGTATGATGAGTTATAAGTGTTATAAATGTTAAGTGTCTATATGGAGAAAATTAGTAAGTGTTATATAGAGAGTGAGAGTAAAAGTTTCATAGTTAAATTGTGTATATATAGATGTGATAATATATATGTTTAGTTAAAAGTGAGTATGTATGTTGTGTGTGTGTATTAAGTTATAAACTCTTTAGTTGTGTAGAGTAATAATCTGTATGTGAGGAATGACGTGTTAAGTAATAATCTTGTGTGGTTAGTATTAAAAAGTAAATCTATTATAGTTTAGTGTGAGTTAGTATAGATAAATTATGTGAGTGTTGGTAAATAAGTATAAATCTTGAATATAGTGAGAGATAGAAATAAGTAATATCTGTAGATGTGGATGAGTTAGTAAAATCTGTGTGATGTGTGTTAGTGTGTGTTTGTTGTGAGATAAAATCTTGATATAGTTGATAGAAATATGTGTGTGAAGTAAAAAATGTGAGACTTGAGATGTGTGTATAGTGTTGATGTGTATGGTGTGTTGTGATGTTGTGAGTAGTGGTAGTGATGTGGGTGTTGTGTTTCTGGGTGTTATAATGGGTGATAATTATATAATTATTAATATATAATATTTAATATATATATATATATATATATATTATATATATATATATATTAATAATTAATAATATATATAATATATATATATATTAATATATTAATATATATATAATAATTTATTAAAATTAATAAAATAAATATCAATATAATGATATATATATATATATTAAATATATATATAATATATTATATATATATATATATATATATATAATAATATATAATAATATATATATATATAAATAATATATTATATATATATATATATAATATAATTATTAATATTATATTATATAATATATAATAATTAAGTATATTAATTATAATTTATACTTATTAGTAAGTATGGAGTAGTCGCTCTTGAGCGACCAT
The DNA here is from genome assembly GCA_015478945.1 of Trachelipus rathkii. NCBI lineage: Eukaryota > Metazoa > Arthropoda > Malacostraca > Isopoda > Trachelipodidae > Trachelipus > Trachelipus rathkii. The sequence goes on from JABUQX010014074.1 coordinate 7,336, forward strand.
GTTTTGGTGAAGTAACAAGTCACGTGTTAGTTACTACGAGATAGTACATAATTAACAATAAAAATAACTATATTAGATTTAGAATATAGATATAAATTAACGTATAAATAATTAAATAAATAAAAAATAATACATAAATATAATAATAATTTACAAATTATATATAATAATATCAAATAATCAACTAATATAAGATGAGATAAGACAATAGATGTTATGTGAGGTCGTTACATCGTGCACTTTAGCTCGGTTTTCAGAAATATATTTTTAAACCTAAAATGGTGATTTTCAATTTTCCGTATCCCAATTGGTCGTGCGAAAGTCCTTTTAAAAAGAAAAAAATAAGAAATAAAGGTTAAATAATAAATATACGTAAATATAATAAGAATAAGTTCAATATAAAAAAATTATTAAAATATATTAAATTCATAAAATATAAAAAATAGATTGATTACTAAAATCTCTCCCGTTTCAATCACTTTCACGAGCTTAATTGAGGCTTTGAACAAATATTAGGGTTGGATTCAGTTTGGTTTAGAGAACTTTCCTCGTCTTCATCCTTCATTCTCTCTCTCTACTACCTCTAGTACTTATCTCTCATACTATAGTATCTCTCATATTCATTCATCGTCTATCTACTCCTCTCTCTCTATATATTATAATATTTACTATATATATATTAATATATATAATTAAATATATATATTAATAATTATATAATATATAAATATATATATATTAATATTAATATTATATATTAATATATATATATATTATATATATATTATATATATATATAATAATATTTATATATATATATAAATATGTAATCTATATATATGTATTATTTAATAATAATTATGTTATAATATTTATTTACTAAGTAGCCCTGATTAATAGTTATCAATTATATAAATATTAATATATCGAGGAAATTTAAATTTATTATATAACTTTAAGAGATGAATTGTAAAAATATTATGAATATTTTATTGAACTTTTTAGAATAAAAAAAATAATTAAAATAATATATATACGTTATATTATACGTATTATAATGAGTATAGTTATTAATATTTATTTCATCTTTATTTTATACCATTTTAATTATTAATTTACACATGTTATATGTAATTACTTAGCTTAGTTAATAATTTTATTATTTAATTATTTATCTTATTATAAAACCATTTACTTTATAATATAATTTATATTATTTCAATTATTAAATATTTATTTATTATTATTTAAAATGATTAATATTAAAATTATTAAATTATTAGTATATTTAAATATAATAAATTTTCCTCAAATGAAACTGATATAAATTATAATAGTTATATTATTTATTCCACTTTAAAATTATTTTTATTATTATCTACATAATTGAAATTTATATTAATAATTTAATATCTTTCTCAATATTTTTTTAAAGCAATTATTATTAAATCAATAGGTATATAGATTTAAGGAAGTCTTTCCAATTGAAGAGGGAGGGCGGGATCTTCGCTGAAGCACGTTACTTCGAAAATCAAAATTAGTATAAGCAGTAGCATCGCGGAAAAATCGATAACGAGAGTCGTTTGATAAATGAATGATCAAGAGGGACAGACACCAGAGGATATGTGCACGGCAGCCGCCCAAGATGGTTCAGGAGAGCGGCTCTCAGAGATGCTCATACCAGTTGAATTATTAAATTAATGTCTTGAGAAATTGATACCGAAGCTCCGGGAGACACGAGAAATAATATAATACTCACCGGGCCAGAGCTAAGCCCGGCGTGGTGTAGGCAAAAAAAGATCGGATACTTTGTCGTAGAATGTCAAACGTGAGGGAGTAGAGGATAAGTCGGAGAGATCGCATTGATCCAACATAAAGATGGAGGTAGCGGGTGTGTGTATTAGGTGATCAAGTGATTAGGCATAGATATATGTGTGTGTAGGTGTAGGAGCAGTGTAGGGTGGTGTGTGTGTGTGTATAGTCATGTTGTGGGCTTGTGTGATGCTGAATAGAGTTTGTGTGTATGTATACTCGGCAGTCTAGAGCCAACCAGGGTACTAAAGTGAGAGATCTTGCGCAAACCAGGAGCAATAAGATGTAGAATATGAGACTCACAACAGAAAGAGTAACGACTGGCGCCGTGGGAGATCAGTTGAACCAAGTCAGGAATAATGCAAGATAGTGCGAGATGCATGGTCAAAGGAATGGCTGAGAGAGAGCAGGAGAGGAAGGACGAGGTAGTGAAGCTCAGGATGAACATTGAGACTAGGAGGTCTTGCAGTAATAATTCGACACCATAATAACGATGAAATGACACTAGAGAGACGAGAAATTCAGAAAAACCAACAAAGAGAGTTAAAGAAATAAATCATAATACAATAAAGAGAAGTCTAAAGCACCTAAATAATTCATACTCACAATAAAAATATCTACACATGAAAGTCAAATAAAATCTATATAGTACCACCCCATATATGGTCCGAAGAATATAATAATATAAGAGAAGCGAGTGAGTAAAAATAGTGGTAGGTGCCAATGTCTCTCCGAATCGAGGTGAGGGCTTCGAACTGGCATCCTGATTACGGCGCGCCTCTGTTAATCGTACTCAGAAAAGTGAGGCGACTATATAAATTTAAGTTGTGTTTTGCCTAGTATATAATTAAAGTTAGGATGGCACCAGAAAATATTTTTATGTAGATATAGGTTCTGCACTCAGAAAATTAGGTGCAAAAAAGGTAACAGTAGCCCTAAAAGTATAGCTAGAACTACACAAAGGTAAAGGCCCAAAAGAGAAGTGGCCACTACTATAAAATCTATCTAATGTGTATACATGTAAGTTATAAAATAAAATAATTCGGTGACCTCAACAAACAAAAGAGTTATCATACATAAAGTGTTAGGTAGTCAAGAGTTTCAGCGTGTTAGCATAGCAATATAATAGGAAACTCCCTGGTTGTGAGCAGGATATGAAGAATCCGCTCTACTACTTAAAGATATATAGGTAACTTTTAATTTTTAAAGATAATATTAATCTTTCATATAAGAGTATCAACATAATTATTTCGAATACATAACATCTTTCAAAAATAATTTGGATCTATTAATCTTATATCTGATTACATGTTAGCTTTCTCACACTAAAAATAAACCACTAAGTTTATAATATGCTTGAGTTGTAAGTATAAATTCTCATTGAAAATAGGTATTAAATTTATATAAGGTGTTAATATATGAAAAATTTTAGAATTACTTTTCAGTCAATGCGTTTTTATTGTTATAAGATATAAGGTTCTAATCATATATATATATATATTATATTATATATATATAGACTCCATTTATTTCATAATATTTATACTATAATATAATTGAATCGTTCAATATATATAATATATATAATGTATATAATTGTGATTAATATATTATAATAACTTAATTGATACTTAGACTTATATGTGGTATATCCGAGATATTTATATAATTAATGACATATAATATAATGGTATATATTAGTATTATTATATATATTACAACGATATTAGATTATGTAGATATTGTAATTAAATATGACATATATATTTATATAATATATCAGTATAATGAATATTAATATTTATATATATTATATATATATATATATATATATTATTATTAATATATATATTATATAATATATAATATATATATATAAATATATTAATAATATAGTAATATATATTAATCAATTATATTATATATATATAAATATATTAGAGGAAGCCTATATAGTATCTTTTTAAGTATTATGTCTATTACTGTCCAACTATATTTATTACTATAATATTATCACAAATTAAAATACATTGTTAAACACTAAATTTTATTAAATGAATATAAAATTTAATAAAGAGGCTAGATTTTTCGTCCTCGACTCCTTGCCTTATGTGATAACTTAAGTTGATAGTTAATGATATTTTCATCAGTTTCAATGTAGTGTTTCAGGTGGTCTGACTATTTTCTTCATGATTAAAAATATTTTGATGTTTTTAAAGGTATTCATTTTGTATAAAATCTATAATTAACTTCACCGGGAATGCTTATTGTAGTTGTACTTAAATTTTTAATAATAGCAAAAGAGTTCCACGGATTTTGCGAATGTTTCGTCGTCGATTGATTTTCATATCACTTCATTTTATAATTGTTTGAATATTGATAGAGTGGCCTATATGTATCGCCTATGACTTCGTTTAAGTATAGCCTGAAATTTTATGCTGATCCTTGTGCAAGTGTCATACTCTGTATGATTGTTTCTTTCTTACTTTGCAAATCTATTGATTTACCCTATATTTATATATACATGTATTTAAATGAGATATTTTTTTTCTCATAATAGATTATAGAGAGAAGCAGTATATAGAGAGAAGATATATTATAGTAGATATATATATATAAAATGTTTTTTTAAGGTGATGTTACTTGATGGAAAGGTAAATTTTGGTAATATTTGTTATTAACGATATAGGTATTACGGTTGGTAAAAGGAGGTGTTGCTATTTTTTGGAGGAAAGGTGCTATAGTACCTCTCTTTTTTGCTTTGTAAATGCTTTTGTGATGAAAAAAACTCAGGATAGTAAAGTGAATTTGAAAGTATTGTGGAAATGTATTTTAGTTTCTTGGCTAGAAATGAGGGAGAGAAGCAATATAACGAAAGGACAGCGGAAGAAATAGTAGATGTCACAGAACAGCTAATTTTTTTGTGTTTTGGGAATGATTAATAAATATATAATATAAAAATTTCATTAGGTTTTCTATATATTAGTAAAAAAAATTGGCCTTAGATAAAATAAAGCAACGAAAAATAGGAGGAAGGGGATATGTAGTTGTTGTCAGCAGACATTCTCTATCGTATACTGACTGAAGGAATGAATATAGTTTATTACTGTTAGGAACATTCATTGGTTAGAGTATTGTGAGGGAAAGATCTACATATTCATAATCAATAAACCTCTATTGATATATAATAAATGGGTGGGTTAAAAATAGATAAATTCTGTATTAGATTCCTATAATATTATATGTTATAGTATGAGAAGAGAACAGTGGGGAATCCCATTAACTCAGGACCGAGAGAAAAAGTTTGTTTGGTAATTTGTGAGCTCAAATTAATAAATGAATGAAGTTTATGATATTGTTTAATGAGAGATTGGCCTTCCCGTTTCATATCATTAATCTCTCATTAAATATAACATAACTTCTTTCATTTTAATGACAAATATTACAAACAACTTATTCGGACTGAGTTATGATCTCCCAGACTGCTCCATTACTCACATAAAACATTATATAATGGAACTAACCAGAATTTTAAATCAATATATTTTTATGACAATTTTAATTAAACAATATTTTATGGATTATGATATAAAATTTTATGACATTTTTGTCTCCCTCCTCACAACACCAACCTAATGATGTCACTAAAACTAATATTTAAACTTCTAATTCATCCTTCTAGTATTCAGTATACGATAGCATTGCCTTCCATAAACAATCTCATATTTCATCCATTCTCTCGATAACCTTAATCCATGGAATTCAACAATTACTATGACATTATATCGAATAATTATATTAGAAAAACCATACATTAGTGACTCAACTATTAACATTGGCTATCTAATCATTTACCCAAAACATACAAAATTAGCTTTTTCTTTCACATTCATCCATTTCTTCCGTGCCTTTCTCGTAAAATAATGCTTCTCCCCTCTACTAGCATCTAAGAAATAAATACATCCACAATATCTTTTCAATAATACACTTTACTATCTACTGAGTTTTTTATCATTACACAAAGCATTTTTAAACAAAGCATAAAAAGAACAGGTACTATAGCACCTTTCCCCGAAAAATAGCAACACCACCTTTTTACCAAACTTCACAAGGCTACCATTATATTTCGTTAAAACAAATATTACCTAAAAAATATTACCCTCATATCGATGGAATGATGAAATGATGTGGGACAACATTTGCTCGATATCCAAAAACGAAAAGAAAAATTCTCCCAAGCTGTAATATTTAATCACATTTCCCTGTCAATACTTGTCAATAAAACTATATAGGGAAAACCATAAATTGCAAAGAAGAAAAAATTCAACATACGATGACATGCATCAATGGACGGTCATAAAATGCAGCTTATTTAACATAGATCATAGGCGTAACATCAGGCCATCATTCTATCATATCAAACAATATTAAGATGAATCAGAAATAATCAATCAACACGGAAGCATCGCAAAAATCAATGGAATCCTTTTGCATTTATAAAATAGTAACAACTACAATAAGCACATCCTTGGTAGAAGTTAAGATAGATTTTATACAAATAATGAATTTTTCTGAAACTTGTTCAAAGCCTTAAAAGAGAGCTTTACGAAATGCAATTCACTACCAAAGACTAGGCTAGAATCTGAATGAAGACAAGAAAGAAATCAGTCCCTTAGCCTGAAGAGGTCTCGCGTGTCGGGACGAAATTAGCTTTCCCCTTTTTAAATTTATTTCATTAAAAAATAAAGTGTCTTTAACACAATGTTTTAATTTGTGTACTACTACCTTGAAAGCATTCAATCAAATAAGCATAATAATATAAAAAGAATCCAAGGGCTTCTATCAAATCTAAAGTAAATTAATCACTACGACAAAGTAGTTCTTTAAATATATATATGTATTAAGTATATATTATAAGTATATTATATAATTTATATATATTTTATTATATTTAATATAATAATATATATTATATATATATATTATATTAATATATATATTATATATATATATATATAAATATATTATATATATAAATATATATAATATAATAATATATTTATTAATATATATAAATATTGAATATATATTAATACTATTATATTATATTAATATATATATATATATATAATAGTTTATGATATATATAATATATTTTTAATACAACTATTTTTTAATAGAAAATTAAATTAATTTTCTAAAAAATTTCTTTCGAAAATATTTATATTTATAATTGAATTAATTAATGTTAATTTATTAACCTTTATTTATAATTCTAAAATTATTTAATTAAATTGAATTATATTTAATTTTCATTCCTAAGTTTTTTATAAGACTTATTCAGTATTTTTAGAACTTTACATTTTCTAATTTTAGCTAACACAGCGGCCTCCGGCATTTACGGCCCTAGCCCCCGGCTCAGCGGCCCCCGGCACCGTGCCACCGAGCCCCGGTCCAAACCAGGCCCTGCCGAGCACAAAAATTTCCACCCGCCTCCGGTCGGTCCCATATAATGTGCATATACATTGTTACATTAGCTAATGTGCATGATTTACAAAATATTTTATTCATAATATAAATGTTAGCTATTGGATTATTCTGAAGTTGAGCTGCACAGTTTCACATTAATCATACCCATACTCTATTCTGCTTTGTCTGTGGGTGAGGTCACGTTAAAGTCTTAGAAAAGAAATATATAACTCCATTGATTAAAAAAAAAGTGGTATAAACATGTAATTTTTGATATGTAAAATAACATGACCAGGAACAAAATTTCGTGGGTCTTCGTATTTGTCAATGTTTCGTGTGTAACGCTGCTGAACTGGTTGAATGAATGGATCTTGTCAGAAGCAATTTGCAATCGATGGTTTGGAGATGAGCAAAGGACCACATCGGAGCGGCAATGTTTTATTTATCAAAAATATAAAAATTAGGAGTAGTAACAGCAAGATCGAACGCAAGTGTTAAATTCAAGTATATTTCTCTCTCTCTCTCCTCACTCTCTCTGCTCTCTATCTCTCTTCTCTCTTTCTCAGTCTCTCGTCTATTATCGGTTCTCTCTCTCTTCTCATCTCTCTCTTCTAGCCGTATCTCTCTTGCTCTTTCTTTCATAAATACAATATTAAATACTTAGTTATCTCTACTCTCTTTGCTATAAGACCAGTATCCCACAGTCTAGAGCTTCCAATTCAATCCCAATGCCACCAGAAACGTTTAGCTGCTTAGATAAAGATGAAAATGCTACTAATTGATAAATTTAAATATGGAGAAATTTTCAATAATTAAACAGGAATTATTTTTTTTGAAAGATGCATATACTGGATCTCCCATTTAATTAATACAATTAGAAACATTCTCGAAAACAACAACAGCGTATTATCAAAATAATTAAGAAAGAATTTGAGCTATGCAAGAATTATTGATTTAAAATTGTAATCAGAAAGGATTAACAGCAGAATACTAAGCGTAAGTTTTTTCGTATAAGTAGTCTGAATTTGATAATTTCTTCTCCAAGTATGAGGGACTATATTTCTGTATTGATTTTCTCTTTACTGGAAACTTTGGGACATATGCAATATCTTTTAACCTGTATAATGACATCATTTACCATTAGACACCTCCAACTACATTTTGAATGACGGAAATATCATCGCAGTGTCTGCGCGTGTGAGTCTTAATGCAGTATAGGATGAAAGAGGTTCATATTGGTACAAATATAAATGTTCATATTCTGAGTGGGATTCAACGGAGTGAATGATATATATATTTCATAAATGCACCATTATTAGATTGGGAGATCTGAAAGGGTCTGGAGTTGGTTCTACATACTTGGAAATGAGGCACTTTGAGGAGGTGGAATATTAGTATTACATAGATGAAGCTTCTTGATAGTTCATTAAAGATGCAGAGAAGAATTCTGAGGAATATAAGTAAATTCCCAAATCGTCATTGCAAGAATATATTCTCTGTGGGAGTAGACGCCAAGGGATGTAAGATAAAATACCAGGGCACACTATATTTCTGTGTCCTAAAAATACCAAAGCTGCAGTTTGCGAAACTGAGAGCTATAATACCACGGGACGAATCGTAGGATCCAGTTTCTGAAAAGCCATGTTCATAAATTAGTAAGTGCTAAATAACACATTAATGTTATTTGTTGGAGAATTTAATCGCACTACATATGATGGATTGCTTAAACCATAATGAGCAATGAACCATGAGACATCTTTGATCGAGAGCTGATTAGATTGTCAATATTGAGCGTTGCAGATATTTAGAAAGTTTATGTTAAGCAAATTCTTACACTATAAATTAAACTCCCACACTTGAAGAACCATACAATAGCCAGATATAACACTAAAGAGAGCAATAGCATTAAGCTAACCTATAACCTTAAACAATTAACATGAGTATTTTGGAGTGTAAAATGTTTTTTTTTTTAAATGGGTAACGTTAAAGTAGCTGAAAATAAATATTTCAATAAGCCAGAAAATGGCCACACTATCCAAAATATCCGAATAGTACGGAAAAATGAACGCCCAAAACTGCTGAGCTATGACAGCACTTCGATATGATTGGAATCTTGCGAATGCGTAACTAACCTATATAACGCAATACACTTACATTGTGTCAGGACAGAATAATCAAAAGTAGATTTTTACTTTATAGAAATAATGATACATAAACTTATCTTGTAGATTTAATAAATAAGATCCATATGGTTTTGAAATTTATAAGTATAGCCTGATAAATATTTCTACTGAAAGAAACGTGCCCGAACAGAAGAATATTGCATATAGGAAGAATTACTGATAAATTAAAATAAAAATTTTAGTTTAAAAGAAAAATAAAAAAAAATATGAGAATCGGTTATTCTCTTTCATTATATTAACAAAAAAAAAAAAAAAAAAAAAAAAAAAAAAAAAAAAAAAAAAAAAATTTTGAAATTTTTTTTCCTGTTTTATTTTTATACACTCCGCATTTATGTAAGTGTGGATGCAAAAATTTCAAAATCTTCATTGCAGATGTTACATATATCACTTATAACATGATATAAGGACATAAGCATGGCAGACATATAAAAGGCACATATAAAACAAGCAGGAGACAGGCTTAGAGAACAAGGCAGACAGATGATGAAAGGCAGACATTTTTTTTATTAGCAAATAACGATTTTTTTGGCTGGTAATTACAGAGCATTGCCATAATGATAATACAAAGAGGAAAAATGTTAATAAAAATCATGGATTTTTTTGGCACATTTTCTAAAGGATATTTTATTCTTTGACCAAATAAATATAAATGTTAATAATAATATGCAAAACGTCCTAGCTAAACTACTACTACTACAAATAAAATTACATCAGATATATAATTATTATATGTAATGAGTATATTTATAAAATAGATAATAATTATTATAATTGAATAACAGTTTATCTATTGAAATGCTGATCAAATAACCAAACAAGAAATGAAATTCAAATCAATAAAAAACAAAGTAATCCAATAATAATAATAATTAGTATACACATGATGTCCGGATTAAATTACACTAATATTAAAATAATAATAACAACTAAAAATATTATAATCAATAATAATACAAAATATATCATCACATAGATGAAAATAAACTAGATGGTAACACTACTACTCACTCAGTACTCAAATACATATATTACTAGCATATCGTAATAGTGCTCTTAGATACAGCTTTATTATTTCACTACTATGACTGTTACTACTTTTTTAATTCACTAATTATACAGAGTTAATGTTTACAATAATAGAATATGATAATAAAATAATTAATAACATACAATTAATCATGATCAAAATAATTATATAATAAGCTGAACTATCAACTAAGACTCTCGTTATAAAGATAAATAATAATATAATACGAATACACTTAAAATTATTCAATTATTAAAATAAATGAAAATAATAATATAATAATAACAAAAATATAAATATAATAATAAAATAATGAGAAATAATATTAATAATAATATATAAAATAGTTATTGGATAAGTTTTATAATTACAATAAAAAATTAAGAATAATAATAGAAGAAATAATATATAATAAATGATATATATATCAATATTAATATCAATAATAATCAATAATATAATAATAAATAATAATAATAATAATATAATAAGCTCTTATGAGTAATTTGGGAACTAAAGATTCATGTTCTCTCCTATCTATTGAAATGCCCTTGAATCAAATAACCAATGAAATGAAATCTATGGTGACTTCAATTATACATTATATATTTCAAATTGAGGATCCTAGAAATAATGTTTTATATTAAATTAAGAGACATATAGCAGATTAATTCTTTAGTCAAAATGATTCTGGAACAATGTGTTTTATATTTGGACACATTTTTTCCTTTGCACTCTGTCAGAGTATTTAGTGTTATTCTCTTTTAATAGGAAGTAGTTATTATTAATATAATATTATATATTTTATTAATATTATACGTTTTTTTAATTATCTGATTCAAAGTTAATATTTGATGATGATGAGTGAGTGAGTGAGTGTGAAAGAGAAAGAGAGTGAAATGAGTTTCTATTTATTGACTCTGATAACCGAAGGAGCAATACATGTAAATTTTATTGTTATTATAAATTTATAATATATATTATATAGCATATAATCGTAGCTTATTAGTTTATGATTGAATTATAGGGAATAAATCAACTTATATATTTCAGCACATGAAATGTTGTTTTTACTGTTAAATTTTGACGATTGCTAACTTTTAACAAAATATTAACAGTATATAAGCAGGTACTCTCCAAAATTACTTTTTACAATATCTTTTATTTATTTTTTTTTTTTTTTTTCTTTTTTTTTATTTAAATATAGAAATATGAGTGATTTTAAAATCTAATAAAAAGGTTTTTTAAATATCATTACTACTACACTATATTAAGTTAGCATGAAACATATGAAATATAGCATAATTGCTCCTTATCTATTAAAAGACTACAAATATTGTGTGGCCTATTTAGCTTGAAGAAATGAAAAGGTTCTCGAATTTTCTCTTCGTTTATTAATTTATTATTTATTTTTTTTAAATTAATATGTTTTCTTTATATATATATATATATATTATATATATATATAATTATTTATATATATATATTTAGATATTATATAATATATTATATATTATAATATTATATATATTAAATTATAATTATATATAAATACTTTATAAGTTATATAAGGGGTTAAATATACTATAGTATGAGTTATTATATATATATCATTGAAGTATTTATAAATAAAGGAATTTAATAGCAGACTTAATATCCGTGTTAAGTTTTTAAATTTGTCAATTAGATACATACAAGTTTTTAAAATATTTCCTTTTTATTTAATTAATAATATTATTTATATAATATTATATAGTTATAGTTAAATGTTGTAATTTCTTTTAATCTGTTTTGCGACACGATCGCGACCACCGTTTTTTTACGATAATGAAGAATAAGATCTATAGGTTCTTGAATAACTTGAATTATAATGTAGCTATAGGTCGGAGGATTAAGCTCTTCGGAGAGCCAGTTCGCCAGTTGACAATTCAGTTCTAGCACGAGTGGTATATAGAGAGGGTGGCATCCTGTGGACGGGTGTTCCCGAGTAGTCGAGTTGTGGAGGCAGGCCGATATGCCGCTTACAGCCCCATCGTGATTGCTAATCATTTGTTTTGGGATAGGTAGTATTAGTCCAGTAACGAGCGTCCTGGGCTGAAATCTGTAAAAATCGGTAGATGAAAACGTCATCCTTGGGCAGCCTAGATTACGTTCAGCGCGCGAGAGGGCGCGAGAGCGCACACACTCACACACACCTCGTGAGTTTGGTTCAACATTATTATTTAAATTAGGATCGAAGAACGGATGTCACATGGTAAAACACTTCACTGAGTTGTTTTAATAAGTCCCTTCTACGTAATCCTTTCCCCCTTCCAGCGTCTCCTCCTGCGTCAGCGTCTTGCATTTTGCATAGCGTTCGAAATCAATACCGATTCAATGCATTTCATGCCCTATGTTTCGTGTCTTTAGCGTTTGCCTCGTTTCTGAGCAGCAGCAGCAGCACTGGCCGAGGGTCCGTCGCAGACAACCGTCTCAGCCTCCGTTCCGGCGCGCGGAATTTACATGAACGAGGCTGTCCTGGTTTCTGTGGTCCGCATCACCTTGAAAATGTAATGTGACAACTACAGACACAAGGTCCGGTTAGTATATAATGTTGCACGCGCCGAGTTGCTGCATACACTCAGTATCACATTATTTAAATTTAAATTCATAATTACACGATCGAAAGATTCGTATTTCCACGAAGGAAATCGCAATCGGCTCAGTATGCACACAGCAACGATGGGTATCGTTTTTTTTACAAATAATACTTCCGACTTTGTGTGGCTTATCCACGCCGAGATTCTTTCTATCGCATACACGTTATGTATTATCGTTCATATACTATCATTAAACACGATTAGTGCTTGAACGTATCTGGTGTTCAAACCTGGTATAACAGTTTGACTTCTTAATTTATTTACTAATTATCAATGAAGAGATATTAATCTGAAGATCCCATTTCTAGTTTTTGGTGTCCGTTAGATACTTACACCAGGAGGTCGCCTCTGCCCTCTTACGCAGAGCCCAGTCAATTCTCATAGCTGTTAGGTTATTAACGTCTACAGAGGGCAAACTGGTGTTATTCTTGATTTGATGAGACAACACTATCATCCGACGGGAGACGAGATTATGTAATCTGCGCCCCTCGTTAAGGAGCGGGAGCGCTGCCACACAAAAATTAAAAATGATCAATAGAAGAATTGGCCAAACTCAGAGAAAAAATGTTGATAAGGAGAAACTGTGAGTACGAGAAGCAGTGTATTTCGGAGCTCGGTCGGTTGGAATTCGTGATGTTGTCGAGGAAGTTGGATTCGTTCGAGGACGCTCAACTGGGAACTCCCCATCAGGAAGGGGGAGGTTCCCCTCCTGAATATAAGAACTAAAGAGAAAATAAGAAAGTAGCAATAGGTAATGCAACATACAGAGAAAGAAGAAGAAATCATGAGAAATGAGAAACTCAGAACGAAAGAACGAAATAGATAGAATAGCAAAAGGAGAAGGAGTGAAGAAGAAGATGTTTAGTTAGTGAATGGAGAGATAAGGTATGATATAATTAGAATGAGGTACGTATAGGAGCACCCGTTAGGCAGTGTAATAATAAACAGTTTCACATTTTAAGAACTATAAATTTAGATAGTTATATATATCTGTGAGGATATATAAGTAGATGTCGAATATTAGGGTTGATGAAAACGAGTCCGTATAGGTGCTTAGTGACCCCCATTTAGGGGGGTCCTGACTGAAAAAAAAAAAACAGAGTGCAAAACAAAGGAAGAAGAAGAAAATGCATGGAATGCAATGAAGAAAGAAGAAAATAGAAGAAGAAAGATGAAGATGATTATATAGGTAGGTGAAAGTTAATTAGAAATGAGGAGTAGAGAAATTGTGACAGATGCTAATGTCGGTGTTGCTCCCGGTGCGGTGCCGAGCTTATTAAAAATACTATAAAATAGAAAAATATGCAATGCTTGGTGTCCTTATATATTGTTTTAAGGACTATGATTGGGTAAAATATAAATGGTTTACAAGAACATTCAAGCAAATTAAAAATAAATAAATACATAAATAATTAAATAAATTTCTTACACTTTTTTATGTTTATAACTTACAAATTTAACGTTTTTTACATACCCTAAACAGTAAATCACTAAATCAAGACACCCAACCATACCACTATCCAACCTCCCTTCCTGACCGATGCTGTGATCTATTGATCTATTGATAAGGTCAAATTTTTATCATTTTGGATAAACAAACATAAAATCAAGTTTCTTTATCAAACATCAACCCCAACATATTATGTCTTCGAAGTCACAAATTTTCAGACTCATATTAAATTAAAAGCTTACTTAGCATCACTGAACTATGAAAAGTAATTCAAAACCCACAACCAAGAGAGAGCTTAGTTCTCCACATCATTTCTTAACAAGAATAAATAGGTTAACATTTAGAAAAGTTTCTAACAACTTACAACAGTAACTAACTACTAATTCATCCAAAAACGTTAACACCTAATTATCTTATTTGTAAGTATGTCTGCTACATAATAAATGTTTATTTTAACATTTAAATGGTAATATTTAACAAAAATTTATACTAATATAACATTGTTAATTATCATACAGACCATGATCGAGAAAGTATAGCTACATAACAACAACAATACAATATAACAGCTATCATAAACAAACTTAGCCAATAAAGCGAACATAAGAAGGGAAGTAACAACTGTGATCAATTTTTTTGCAATAGTAAATTTTACATTGAAAGAGTATCGGTAATAACAGTTATACTACTTTATTTATATAAATATATTTAATAACATTTATACAGAGAACATACATAGGATTCAAGTTGGGGTAAGCTCTATATATCTATCTCTCTAAAGTTTCAACACCCTTTGAAAGAATGTAAGTTATATAAAATCGTGACCTCCCAGTAGCACTAACCATTTTTCTGGCATATTTGATTCAGTAACAGCACTCAATCTCTTCTCAGATATGAGAGAATGTAAATCTATCACAACATGATAGTTATTTATTAACTAGCCATTCCTGTATACTGCAATTATACGGGAAACTCACTAATGTTCGAGGTGTAAATATCATAAGATTACACTCCACTCATGTGCTATATGTATATGTTCCATCAAGATGTCAACATCGTTTAAGATGTGATGTTAATTATCGTTTTTATTTTTATAAGCAATGCTGTATATATTTTTCAGTGTTCGCAACTGATTGCAAACACTATATCATGTGCGAAAAAGGTCATACAATCGATGTTCCCAGTAGTTGGCGTACATCAAGGGTTATTAATTATGTAAACATAACGACAGAACAGAACGTTCTATTCTATTAGAACAATTACTTACGTAGTCTTCTCCAATTAGATATTTCATATTAAGGGCAGGCTGATCTTTTCGATAACAAACGACTTAGTCTCCTACCCATTATAAGCAGCTACGATGTCTGATATAATCTGATGTCCATCAGCACAAACGAATAAAGTCTATTTATTTTGACGAGTACTGGCAGGATATACAAGCAATGTAAATCGGTTAATCCATCCGGTTGGCCGATTAAATATTAAATGACACTAATCGTTGGAATAAACGAAGCTCCTCGTGAAGATAAATCTAACACAACAAAGTTTATGAAGATGTCATCGAAAATGATTTACATCTTATGTACAAGAACATAGCGATAAAAATAATGGCTCATATTTACTTAGACTGGAAAATCGTAGCGTATAAACAACCCTATATTTGATAGGTAATGAGATTCCTTTTCTTCAACCAATCAGATATGAAAGTAGACAGGAATACAACTCACAAGACGAACACATATCAGTTCAAAAGGGTAATTTATTACGGGGGTTAGATCAACAACATCAAAACAAACAACTCAAACAACTAACAACAACATACAAACAAACACATAAACAAAACAACACAACACAACAACAAAGCAACAACAAATGCAAAAATAAGTCTTTATATACCAACCAACGAAATATATGCTGAAGGATAACATTGTTTTTTCTAACAATATAATAATAGCTAACATTAACCATAACCAGAAACTAAGAATATATATGGATGCAATGAGACAAAACCTATACGCACCTTATCCCTCCTGAAAATAAACTAAACTACATTAATCAAAGTTCCAAATTACTATAATACATACACTCAAAGTAGCTAGTACCCTAGTAGAGCGTACAAAACGTAACCTATTTCACTAACTTATTTTCAAAATGTCTCTAACATATTCATTGTCTAATTATTTATATTATATCATATTAACACTATAAGTATTATACGTAGATTTCGAGTATTCATTTATCGGAATAATACATGATCGGACATAAGTTACTTACAGCTACACGAGCCCCCAAAATGAGTTCTTATATACTAACCAGCGAATATAGGTCCTACACTTACAATGTTGTGTTCACAATAAAACTGGGGAGAGACTCACATGGCAATCATCAGTGAAACTAATTGTAAATAAAATATATTGTAACTATACGACTAATCGAATATATACACGCAACTTAGGCACTAAATAAATCAGTCTAACATTAACAAAGTTCCATCACATAACCGGACCAAATATTACAATTGCATACAAAACTGATAACCTATATTATTCATACTTTTTTTTAATATTCTTTTAATTAATTACATGACCCGGCCCTTATGATATATCTAATCAAACAAAGTTTTATGCATTAAATAAAGCGTAACATGTCCAACATGAATACTTATAGAATATTTAAATGTAACAAATGCAAAACTCACTTAAACATATCATCGCCGATTAGTAAAATCAACTAACATTACCTGAAAATATTCCCTTTACTTAAATCTCAATAGGAAGTAGCTAAACATGAGTCATACAATAACACGATTAATTGTTCCTAACTTCGTCCCGCATATCATTACTAACAGGAAAGACTATCATCTAACAAATCCCTTAAAAATAGTGACCAATCTATCAATAGATACCGGCATCCTTGAACTACGGAACGTACCCTATTCACATCAAAGTATCAATCATACTGGAGTATAACATGCATTTTGATATCTAATGACATATTAAACGTAGACTTATAGCAAAATTCTTGGGCCAATACCTAACCATTTATACTATACAACAAATCTCTAACTAATCTAAGCCCACGTTTCTATACAATCACGTATCAGTTAACACTAAGTATAAATATAGATCTTCAAAACTCATCATTTTCATAGTAAATATCTAGTGTTAATTTCACACAAGTCATAGTAATACTTTAATCATAAACGTACACCTATAATTTAACGTAATAAACATCTACTTTCATTTTAGCTCAAAGAGTATCCTAAAAGCAGACACCTACCTCTCGTAAGAGATAATACCATGGGAATAAATGCGCACTTGAAAGGTGTGAATCCGAGAGGGGTGAATCACTCACGAAGGGTGTACGTGGGCATTTAATCCTCCGAAGGAGGGGTAAGACCTCAGTCCTTTGGGCTGAGGCCTTACCCCTTTCTGAAAATTGAGTTTCAATTCATATAAAAACTGGTAGATATTTGGGCATAAATCATAGACGCATCATATATATATAAGCAGATTCGATTTATGATCATTATATAGCACATGTAAGCACTTTGTAAGCGTCTACTATTGGAGATCATCTATTCATTCCATGAGAGTATGACGTGAAGACACATCTCGGGTATCATACTGAAGGGGTAGTCAGTACGGTAAGGCGCAGGCTTTGGGCTGGTGCCCTTAAGTATAACGCTTACATACCCCCTTCAGGGTACACCGAGATGGGTCTTCATGTCATGAATCTCTCTGGGTGATCTCCAAGTTAAGACGCTTACAGTGCTTCTGTCTATCAAATCGAGAATCTGTATGATGACGCTGTTGCTCTAAAAATCTAGTCACCAATTATTGAATTAGAATCAATTTCAGAAAGGGGGCGGGGTATGGGCCTGAGGTCTTACCCTCCGTTCGGAGGTAGTATGTCCACCGAACTTTACACCTTCGGGAGTGATCCCCTTCTCGGGATTCAACTACCACTTGTAAAGAGGGGGGGAGGGGGGGAGCCCCGCATCCATTGGGTTTATTCTCTCGAGAGTGGTGTTGCTTTAAGATCTTCTTGCATAATGAAATCTGTTTTTCGTAAGTATAGGTACGTTATGTTTAAGTATACTATGACTGTGTGAAATTAACACTGATTTTATAACTAGAGAAATGATGAGTTTTGGTAAGATGTTAACTGGTGTTAACTGACGATGATGTGATTGAAACGAGCCTAGGTTAAGATTTGTTGAGTAATGTTAGGTTTGCCCTAAAAATTTTGCTAATGTTAACGTTTATTCATAGTTCAAGAATGATGTTATACTCGAGAATAGTGACACTTTGATGAATGAATTAGTTAGTCCAAATTCATAGTTCAGGATGCGGGTATCTGATAGTTTGGTCACTTTTTTAAGGGAAATTTGTTAATGATACGTCTTTTATTCCCATGTTGCTGAATAGTGCGGGGAAGTGGGATAAATATCTGAGAGTTGATATTGTATGACCTGTTAGCTACTTAACTTTGATAAGTACGGGAATTTTCAGGAGTTAAGTATTATTTGATTTTCAGAGCGCGAGGTATGTTTATGGTTTGCATTTGTACGTTTATATTCTTAGTTCAGGTTGTGACATGTTAGACTTTATTGATGCTAAAACTTTGTTTGTTAAGCATATATTTTCGCCGGTCAGTATATAAAGAACTATTAAAAAAGTATGAATAGGTTTACGTTTTTGTATGCAATGTAAGTTACTTTACTGGTGTTCATTTAAGACTTGACTTTAATTGATTAGTCTGTTTTATTTAGTGCCTAAGTAAACAAATAGTACTTAAATATTATTTCTATTTCATATTACGGTTTTATCATCTCCCATGTGAAGAGCATAAACATCTTTATTCTTATCATAAATACAATATTTTCGTTAGAAGCTTGTAAAAAGAAACTCAATTTTGTGCGGCTATGTTTATTCCGTAAATGATACTACGAATATGCCGTTCGCTACATAAGCTGATTGGCGTCGTTGCTCTCGTTATTACACAAATGATAATGTTTAGAACATGTTCGAAAAAGGTGTGTAAAAAGGAAAATAATATCGTTTTGCCAAACGACAGGTACACTAAGCTATACTTATAGATGTTATAGTTAAAGATAATAAGGAAAAAATTTTTTACTATAAAAGAAACTGCTTTTTCTTTGTTAACAACAACCATTTCTTGCTGTAGCGAGTGTATTATTCGGGGGTATAGAGAAGTATGCACGTAATAGGTTTTGTCAATTCGTGACACAACTCTTATACTTCTTACTCTTTGGTCAGTACTCTACTGAGATTAGCGCCTTGAGTTAGAATGTTAAAAAACAATGTTACGATTTTAGCATTTATATTTCATCCAAAATTCCAAACCATATAAAGGAAATCTTATTATTCTTGTACTTACTGTTTGCCGCTTTTGTTGGGTTGTGTATGTAGTGGGGCACATGACAAGTATTGTTGTTTTGTTGGTGTTGTTGTTGTTTTGCTGATGTGTTGTTTTTGTTCTAATGAGAATATATAATCCCGTTGATTGAGAACTTGTATCATGGTTCGTTCTGCTTGTGCGGTTGTATGATCTTGTTTACCTAATTATAATGAGATTGGGTTATCAAAACGATCGAATTCTCATATAACCTATATAGGGTTGTTATACGCTTACGGATGTTTAGCCGTCGTAGGCCATCTTTTATCGCTGTATTGTTTGGTGTACGATGAAGTCTCCTTCGCACTATTCTCTAGCGACCCTTTTTGTTGATATCCTTTTCGACGACGAGCTATCAGTTATTTCCCAACGCATGTGTCATTTAATATTAACTTCGCGCAGCCGGATGGAATACTCCTAGTGATAGCACATTTAGCTTGATTATCCTGCACTAGAGAGTCAAATTAATTAGAGACCCTTTATTCGTTTGTGCTGATGGATTAATCAAGATTATCGACGACATCGTAGCTGCATGGGTAGAGGATAAAGTGTTTGTTATCCGAAAGATCAACGCTTATTAGTAAAATATCTATTGGGAAGACAACCTTAAGTGGTTCTAATAGAATAGACGTTGTGTTCTCGTCGTGTAACAATATTAATATAAAACCCTTTGATGTACGCCACTACTGGAAACCATCGATTGTTAGACTTCTCTATAAATATAATAATATATTATATATTAGTATGATATTTATATATAAAATTAGTTAGTATTATATTTTATATCGCACATGTATAAAGGTATTTTCATCAGTTTCGAAAAAACACCTGAAAAATATAACACTCAATTGCTTAAAAAAAATAAGCGAATAACATTCAACATGCTTAACGATGTTTGACAATAAACTTGAGGACTCATAATACAATATACACATGTATGTAATCTATGAATTTACACCGACAATGTGGTTTCCGATAATGCAGTATACAGTGAATGCTTAATAACTAGTAGCTTGGAATGAGCTTATCTTCACTACCTAATCTGAGAGCAATAGTGCTTGCGAATAATATATCTCCGAAAAATAGTTTTAGTGCTACTGGAGGTACTTTCATACTTACATTCTTTCAAGGTTTGAAAATCTTTAGAGAGATATAGAATCGTACCCATACTTATGAATCCTATTGTTCTCTCGAACTCTATTACTTAATCTCTTTTATGACAAATATTTTGGATTTTAAAATAACACTCTTTTCAATGAAAGTTATATGTTATAAAAAAAATGAACACTTGTTTTACTTCCCTCTTTATATTTGTTCGCTTTATTGGACTAAGTTGGTTAATGATCGTATGTTTATTTTGAGTTATGAGTTGTTGTATAGTCTGTAGGGCATACTTTCGCTGGTCTGAGATAATTACACAATGTTATTAAGTAAATTTTGTTAAAACTTACCTATGTAATGTAAAATTAAAGATTGTTAATGTTCAGAGACATGCTTGACAAAGTACGATTGTTACATTTTTTGAAAGTGACTAGTCTAGTTAAATCTACTAAGAGTTATTAAGTTTCAACTTTGTCTAATGTTGAGACCATTTATTCTTGTTTAACAGAATGGTCAATTAACCTTGGTACAAATGGTTCAGATGGTTCTACGTTTCACTAGTTTAGAGCATTCCAAGTCATGCATATTATTTGGGAGGCATTTTTTTTAGCTCTTGTTTTTTTTAGTTTATTTTAGTTTTTAAGTTTATTTTTAGTTTTTTCAGTTTTTTGTTTTTTTAGTTTAATTTATTTTTAGTTTTTTGTTTTTTTTAGCTCTTGTTTTTTTTTAGTTTATTTTAGTTTTTAAGTTTATTTTTAGTTTTTTCAGTTTTTTGTTTTTTTAGTTTAATTTATTTTTAGTTTTTTGTTTTTTTTTTGTTTTTTTTTAGTTTTTTCACCCTTCAAGTCTTTCATTTATAATATTTTTAGTTCTAATTATTATTATTAATGTGCCAAGAGTTCATATTTCTATACTATTCCATATATTTGGGACAACCATTTCATATATTTGGTACAACACTCAGTATACTGATAATGTCCATTTTCGATAATTCCAAGGAATTTTCTATTTTAACACCAACCTGCAACAAACACAGTTTTATACTTCAGCATAGCTTCACCCACACTTCACTCTTACTTGCTTTTACATACTATAGTCTGATTGATTAATTATTCTTCCTCTCACCTGTCTCGCATTATAATAATGTTCCCAACCTTCATATTCTAAAGTTATCTCTTGGAAACGTAAATTTTAATTATTTTCTCTTTACTCTTTTTATTTCAAATACTGATTAACTCAAGAGGTCATAAATCTAGCACGAAAATCAAAACATGGCTTTTCAAGCTCATGTGCAAACTATGAAAAGTTACAAAAATATTATTTCCTTAAGACTTCACTTTCATAATTTTCCATATTTTGATCAAAGAAGTTAAAAGTTTTGAAATTTTCAATCACACATGTAAGACTAATCATTCCTCCAAATATATTTTGCACAAACAAAAATCAATAAATGTTACACTTTTGTGACTTTTACCGACCTACAATTGCTGTGTTATTGTTATACAAAGTTTGCTATTAACTTTCCACACCAATCTGATACGGACTGTGGAATCCAACTTTTAATCTAAGTCGTATTTTTTCGCTTCGGTGATGAGTTGTGCATTATGGAATCTTGGTGCGAGCTGAGGCACATCATAGTAAGGTAATACGAAGCGTGATTGAGTTTCCTTTCCTCCATATTATCCGAAGACGCTATATTTTGAAGTAAATAACTTCAACGTCAAAGTATATCTGGTAGTGTTGGAATTTTGTCTTTGTACGGGAAGGTGTTGGTTTGATACGATTTTAAATTTTTTATCTATCTCATTGGGTGGCAGAATTAGAGTAGACTCTGTCTGCTCGACTTGAAGATCTTTTTCACTCGCAACAGTCGTACAAGGGGAATGATTTAACCTATTCTAACATTGTGTTACAAGAAAAAAACTTGCCTTATGGAAGGGGATCTAAGTAAGTTGAAATAGAATGAAGGTCATTAATTTCCATCAGATCTATCAAGCAAGAGCGTTCATTCCTAAGCTCAATCAGTCTTGGAATTACATCTTTCATTCTTTTAACAGTCTATCATATTTAATTGAAGATGTTCAAACGCTACATTAGGACGGGTTTAGGAAATCAAAATGGGTATTAACAGGTCGGGACAGAAGCTGTAAGAGGCGCTGTATTTTTGTGGAATATAAGAGAGATGTGTTCAATTTTTCTCTTATAGTTTTAATAAATATTCTCTACTCTAAAATTAAAATTGGGATGTTAGTTTTTAATTTTATTCTTTAATTTCCTCAAGTACATATCTAAAGAGAGATATACAGTTTAACCAGGATTGTGGAGACGAGTCGATGCTAATTCTACAGACTCGGCTCGGACTTCCCCTGGTTATACCGAGTGAATGGACAATGTGTAGAAGACGTGAACTTCACCACATATCGGAATTGGTATGAATCGCGGATCCATTTAACTGTAACTGCAAAAATAGATCGATGGAATATCAAGCTTTTACCGGTTATATTGCATTGCCAATCAATTCTTAACATTCTTCAATCTATTTATCTCAAATATCTTTATCTATCCTCTGAATTTAATTAATAGTATAAAAATTCAATAATGAAAAATTTCACACATATTATCAGTATTTCAGAAAAATTAACACGATGTGGTTGTATAACATCATCTCTTTCATACCGAGAACATTCTATAAATCATTAATTGATATTCACGACTAATATTTTGAGAATCCGTATTATGCCAGACTACTGTAAGAATTGTAAAACATGAATGTGAGGTAATATCTGTAAGAATTTTCAGCGACTTACATATATTATAATGTGCGGATGCGGATAGTAATTTTTCACTATCCGCATCTGTTGAAATAAAAGAAACTTGATACATCACTAATATATTAAAAAATGTCAAATATTAAAAGGTTCAATACGAAAACAATGGTTCGTTATATACACGTAGTTAACATCCCTACATCATAATTTTTTAAACTCACGGCGGATTAGTATGTAAATACTGAGGTAATAAACTACTAAGTTTATATAGGTAATACATGATTTATTTTGCCAACTAATATGTTTGGTATCAAAAATTATATAATACCTTTTAGCTACATTTAAAAGGTAATAATATACTACGAGTGTATTACTATACAACTGAAAATAATTAAAATACATATACCACATATTTTATTCATTATTATACTGTATGATATGTTAATAAAAAAACTCATCGTTGAAGAGAACTGAAAATATTCTAATGGAAGTTCATTATTTGTAATAAATATATACTAAAATTCATATAACTTTTTTTTATAAATTAATATATATAAATACTTTATTCTACTTATAATATATGATTATAAAATAAAACTTGTAAGTATACTACAGACTTGTAATTAATTATAAATCTATTTATATTATATATAAGTTTAGTTAGGTTAAATATAGTTATAGAATTTACATGATTTTTTTAATTTTTTATTTATATTATATATATTTTTATTTTATTTAGAACATCGATTTTAACCACGAGTATAACACTCTATTACACTAAAAAGGAGCATCAACGTGGATCACTATACTCAGTATCTACATACCCTTAGCCCGACGACTATATAATATATATATTAATTTATATTAATATAATATATATTATATTATAATATATTATATATAATATAATATTATATATATATATATTAATATTATATATATATATTATATATATATATATATAATAATATATATATAATATATATTATATATATATATATATATATATCATTTGGATTTTTATATTGTAGTTTTATCATATTATAAAGAAGTATTGATGTTTCGTCGCAGTAGAATTATGAATAGATTTTATCTATTTGATATGGTTATATATATTAGGGCAAACATGAGTGAGTCTAAGCAACCTGTGTACCTTTCTTTCTGAGCATTTGATAATTATACTCATTGTAGCCTTACTGATAATTGGATTTATTATGTACACTGACCTATAGTAAACACAATCAATACTGGAAGACTTGAGTAAGTATATCGAGTTATATATTTATGAGGTCCTTAAGCAGAACATTGACTAGTATTCTACTGATAATAGAGGCCAATATCTATCTAATAACACTTTAGAGACTCTTGTTTTTATTAAACAGAACTTTTCGGAACACGTTAGAAAGCTGTGTGAGCTTTTTTTTCTGTTCACAATTTAAATCTGATATCGGGAAAGAGACGCTATTTGAGAGACACTTGTGGTGAACAGCCGATGTTCGTTTCGTTATATAAAGATCTTGTGATCAATATGTTTTCTGTGACTAACTTTGTGCGAATCCTAGGATCCAGAGAAAATAACCTAGAGTTGTATTGTTCTATAGGTGTCAATTTTAATATTATAGACCTACGAGGGAGTATCGCTTCATTTATGCTTCTCACTAATGTTCATAGGGAAGTTGTTCACTAAGTATAGTGCAAATTATGAATGGAATAAGATATAATGTGGGTAAAAACATAATATCTAAAAATATATATATGCTTACCTTTTATAATTTATGTATTAAGTGTTAATTTCAATAATAATAATACATGTTCATTAAATAAACTTTGAAGTGGTAGTTACTGCAAGTTAGAGTAACATTTTTCGATCGTGGTATAACTATATTATCTCTAAAGAGTAGAAGCATTTTCGAGCTTAACGACTTTCCTGGATGTTGTTTCACATTTCCTTGTCGAATATCTTTCTTGTTTGTCTTTGGAATGCTCCAACAATAGTCAGAGAGTATATACCATCATCCTCAAAGATAATCTTTATTATAAAAATCAGGGGGTCCACTTTTACCTTGTGAGACTCTAATACTACAGAAAAGTTCAGTGTGAGTGCATAACTCTCAAGAGTCTCAACTATGTCAAAGATCTGCTGGATATCTCGATGCTCTCACGTGCCTTAGTCATCTTCTGAGCTGTACACTGCACCAGTAATTTGTTACGTAAGGTAAAAGTTACGAAATGTCATGTAGTCTTTATTGTAGAGAGAGAGTAATAGTTTCAATTTCATTAGTTGCCTCCATGGTGCCAATGCCTAACTATAGGCATACTAAATGGAAAGATAGTCTCGACGAGCTTTCTGCGCCTCGACAGAAATTATTGCCTGGATCTTTTAAACTTAAGCTTTAATGAGTCTGAATAGTCTCCAGTCCTTTGGAGCGTTGTACTCTAAATTTAAAGCTGTCATCAAGTCACTCGCACTGCAGTAGGCAACAAGAGAAGTCTTTTATAGGAGATTCTCATTTTCCTTTCTAAGTACTGATCAATCTTTTTTGTCGAGTCCTGTAATGAGTACCGCATCGAGATAATAGCACTCCAACCAAGAGGCCTACGAAGATTCTTATGATGTTAAGTTTTGTAGTACCATTGGCCTTTGACTCACTAAATAATATGCTCACTCTGCTTTGTCTTTTCAGTTATAGGAGAGGGTCCATAGCGTCCTCAGAGAGATAATTCACTGTTTAGGTGAAGCACTTCAGATAACGAAACCTATTTTCTGTGTCCTTACTCATTCTTCTTATCAAAGAATCTTATGAGGTCTTTACATAGTGAGATCTAGATAATGTAGGAGTATCTTTGATAAACAAGGTCATAAACTTATTATTTTATGACAAAACGCTTTATAAATTATCTATGTTTACATAAAGATCTTTTTAGTGAGTGTATTGTTATTTCACATTAATTGGTCAAATGTAAGGCAACTGTTGAATCAAAGTAACATATTGTTCTTCTTTTGTGAGAATAGCTTAATTGGGCTGATTGTATGAACATATTCATTTCTCCATTAGATTATAAACATGGTGAACTATCTAGAGTTAAAATAGAAAATCTTCGGGCCATTATTCGAGAAATCTGAAGACAACTCGAAAATGCTTCAAATCACGGTTGATGATTGGAGCCTTCTGCTTGAGATCCCATCAGTGCAACAAAAATTACTCTGCGAAGTGATTCCTTCAATGGGGGTGTGGAGTATATTCAGTCGTATGTCATAGGTATGACCAATGTAGAGGAAAAACATGAAATACCTTATATATTATAGTTAAGGTAATTTCATGCAACAGTATGTAATATCCATTATGGTGTACTAATGTGATATTGCAACTTATTTCAAATACTTCACTTTATATCTTCAATTATTACTACTACTCAAAACAAATACTGAATGGCCTATTTGGACTGAACCAAATAAATTTCCATTGTGGAGAGGACACACTCAAGCCTCCGCTTTGAAAACCTATCCGATGAAAATCGCCAATTTATTTTGTTAAAGGCTGAATTCCAACTCTTCAATTTAAACCACGTACGTTGGCAATACATAAGATCCATCATCCACTTCGAACGTATTGCAAACGCACTTTTCTGATCGAAAGTAAGGAACTTAGCTCTTTTTCAAGGAAGTTTTTCTCGTGGCAATCTTGATGCTAACAGCTCTGAAGCTTTTTAGGATAGTCCAAAATCGTGCCAAATCATTCAACTCAAGCTGGTCAAATCCCTTACGAATGTCATCATCTTCAATTTCAAATATCTCTCGTTTGGGTCACTTTGATGTTCATCAGACCGGTATTCATGTATTTCCAAAGTGGGTAATTTTGAAAACTGGCACTGGGATCTCAGCTAAATGAGGCACTGGGCGTATAGCTGATGGTAAACTAGGATATTCTATTTTACATAATTAGTTATATTTTATCTAGTTAATATATTCAACTGACGTTTTTACTTAAGTAACAAAAGTACAATACTTGAGTTAAATCTATTAGTAGGTCACTCGTCGTCACCAAAATATAGATATAATCATACCAAATGTGAGAAATATTATCACGTTTCCCTTCGTATTACCACATCTACGTAAATAATCTACTCGTACACACACACATTCTGAAACACTTTTGAGTTGAGGGATATCCTACCTCTCAGCACATTACAGCAAAGTCATACACGAAGACATGGGTAAGAAGCCGACTTGGGTCCTTGTGATCGATAATTTGTTCGAGCAAGATCTTACCCACGTCTTAAATATATGCGCATAAGTATTTATCATTCGAGAAGTGACACAACTCACATGTTGTCGTTGTCGAGAGTATTGTCATAAGACTACTGATAAAAAGGACTAAACACTGCCACCCATATATATTGGCTTAGATACAAAAATATAATTGGGAGACTTGAGTGTATTTATAAGAACTTATGATGCAGAATTCCTAGCAGAGGCAGATATAGGCACACAAATACCATCCCATGCGTATTCAAATGAGGGTTGAGTTCATATAAGTATATAAGTAGTCAAAACTCAATACACGCTGTAGTAACATTTTTGTAATAATACAAACCTAGACTGATAAAACACTAACGGACATACAATCGTCGGACACTGCCCCATATCATCGGTTTATTGATTACACATTGTGAGTTGAGTACCCACACACCTCCCACCCCATACAGCTCATTCATACTTATCGTCAGCGACGATACTGCACACTCAGTCCTTGACATTATGCAACCATTGCTTGAGCTAGGTCTCATCCTAGATAGTTGCACACGTACTTCAACTAAAACCTCACATACCCTGATTGACAATATAAACTAATATCCATATAATAATTTTAATAAACCCTATATTATAACTTACTAGAATATGTATACATTAGCTTTTCTTATATCCAGATAGCTAATGCTCATTTCTATCTATTATTTTATACTTAGTTATCGGCCCTTGGTCCATGCTCATCTATTATATAAATTATTGGTCATTTTAAGCTAATTTCCCTCATAATTATGAATAGTATAAATATTATTAGTATAAGATTGGTGTCTAATATCCCTTTTGAGAAAATATATATATCGCTATATCATTTATTACTCCCAGAACAATTCCTAAACCCTTCAGCCCTCTATATACCTCAAAATTAAGCTCTTACTAATACTCACAACCTACGATACACATCTCATTGTTGCCTATATACTTAACGTTATGGATCCCGAGAGATCGTGCACATTTTCACATAAGGGTAGTTCATGAAGAGATATCATTATTCCTTGACTCACACTATAAGAAGAGAAAATGACACTACAGATAACTTGTAGATCTAGGCACACTCAGCACATTATCTTTACCTAAAACTATAGTCTTACTTGAGACAAACTCAGAACTCACATACAGAGCATAAATATAAGTTTTACCACTGATATTATTGTCTTTACACACCGCTCTTGCTCTTGTATGTGTAAGTCCATCTAACTTATAAAGTATATCACCTTATGCACAATACTTATTATAGCATTAACAAACATTGAAATTATATTGTAATCCTCACTGCATCGCACTTTTTAAAATTACACTACAGCAGAAATCTAAAATTGTTTGCAACACCTCCCAAAGACCTTTGAGAACATTGTTATATCCTCGAGATGTACATTTCTCATAATCACACACTCTGCCACAACTTTAAGAAACTAGTCGGCAATATAATTCGTAATAAAAAAAAAAAAAAATCAGAGAGGAAAAGGATTTTTTACTCCTTTTTTGCTTAAATTCACTTTTTTTCCGTCTTCTATAAATATTTAGAGGACGCATGTAACCTACGCGAGATATCCAACAGAGTCGTTTAAACTATCTCAAAATTGTTTTATGATTTTTAATTGAATATAAATTTTAAGAGATCTAATACTTCATAATTATTACCTTATATATTCAAAAAAAGTCTTTGACTAGATAATCTTTAATATTCAGTAACTATTTTAAAGGTATTTTAACCACCATCAATAAAGATATACATTATTATTAGCTTCTCATTCTATTATATATACCGGCATTACTTGCAATTCATATAATATTACTATTTAAATATGTGTATGGCCATATTATTATTGGTATCTAATCCATGCAATACTTATAATGAATAACTATACATATTGCATTATATTGAAATAGTACCATCTTATAAAAGTAGTAATCATAGCAATCAGAAAATCATATTATATTATATATATAATATCATATATATATAATATATAATATATATATATATTATTCGTATTTTGATAATATTGTATCAAAAATATAAAAATGTTATGACAAAATTTTAAATGTAAAATATATTTTATTTTGTTAATATTAATTCAATTTTACTGACTATTAGTTTTTAAAATGTTATAAATAAGCATGTCACTAAAAATTATGTTAAAAATTCTAATCCAAAGAAAAAAAAAAATCCCTATCTACCCCCAGGAAGAGGTCCGGGTTTTACCTAAAACCCAAACACAAAAAGGAAAGAGTTGACTCAGTTGCTTCCAAGAGAAGGAAAACGACAAGGCGAGTGAGGGAAGAAGTAGTTTAAGAAACAAGGAAAAAAATTACGAAGAAGACCCAAGAAGAACCCCAGCTTCTGTTGCCCATAACCTATCTGTGGAACGTCTTTTAAATAACCATCCACAACTACCTATTCCTTGATACAATTAGTGGACCCAAGTGTTTTAGTTTTATGAAAAATTGTTCTAGATTCACACAAACGCGGACTATTGTCAATATGCAGTTGACTGCACAATCAGACAACTTAAGAAGAACTATTAGACTAACTAATAACACCAACTTTTTGAAGTGGTGGAGGTTACCTAATTAAAAGACTAACTCCTTATGTTCTATCCTTCCACTTTATTAGAGTTGGTGGTGAACCCGAAAGAACAATATCCATTAAACGAAAGCCTCTCAGAGACAACTGACAACCAGTGATAGACGCGGCACCCAGTCACATAAAGCCGCTATTCCTAGGTCCACCAACCTCCAGTCTAACGTGTCTATTTTCCGTCGACAACTCGAGACAATTTCAAACAAATGAACAATGAATACCTTCAATCTACATATAGAACTGTGAAGACAGAAATATAGTCACGTCGTTAATCTCAGGTCTATCAACCAGCTTAACGTGACTATTTTCTTTCAACACTAAAAACAAAATCAAGAAATCCATGATGCCTCTGATGTTCCACATGTCCATGACTTATCCGATGTCCATGACACCCCTTATATCACTGATGTCACTGGATGCCCACTGATGTTCCAAACTTAAGAAGAAATTCTCACTTGCCGAATACCCTTTGTAAATAAGCACTAAACCTGTTTGCAAGGGAAAGTTATATATAGTGATCCTTTTTATAGTTCACGTTAAATGTGACATTTTTCCTTAAAATAAACCTTTAGCGAAAACGCTTTATAATATACTATAATCATATTTACGCAATAAGGCTGTATTTTGACCATTTTTTTAATTAAATTACGACTTTTGTGTTAAAAATATAATTTTAAAAACAGATAATAAAAATCACATTTATCATCAATAATTCCTGTGTTAATTATAAAGGACAAGCAAATAAGTGTTAAAAGAGAAGTCCTTTTGACTGCATTTCCTTAATTCACATTTTCCCTCCAAAACGAACAAAGTTTGGCAGGTGATTGAAAAAGCTCACGAACGATTTAACCAATAACTTTTTTATCTATATTGATATCTATATATATATATACGATATTATAAAATTGTTTAATAAATGAAATACGTTTTTTTTTTATACTTTTCGAATTTGGTATATTGTAATAAACAAAGTATAAAATATATACAAGATATTCACTTGAAAATGTTTTTTATTTTTATATATTAATTCTATATATATATTAAAAGAATTTTATAATAAGATGAATCTAAAAATTATGTTAAAATATCTAATCCAAGAGAATAAAAAAATCCCTAAAAGAAGTCGTTTTACCTAAAATCCAACAAAAAGAAGTTCGTTTTCAAAAAAGAAAAATACAACGATGAAAAAGAAGATAAAGAAAAAATCCGAAACAGAAGACCCAGAAGAACACCCAGCCTCCTGCTACCCATCCTACTGTGAACGTCTTCAATTAACCACCACAACTAGATATCAACGTTAATATCAATTATAGCAATAATTCTAATAATGGTAGTGATATATATGAAGTATATATATAATATATATAATATATATATATATATTATATATATATATATTATATATATATATATAATATATATATATATATACTTATATATGTATATATTATATATTTCTTATAGTTATATATATTAAGGTTTAATTTGATTTTTATTCGTTTGACTTTCAGGTCAGTGTACCTCGAAATGAAACGAAAATGATAATGGAAGTAGTAAGGAGACCGAGATCGACCGCATTTTGACCAAGTCATGTCGGCAGCTGACTTGGGAATTTCCCCTTACTCCGTTGGAATTTAGTTTTTTTACGTTCGATGTCAAATTAGGTGGTTTTGAGGTTGAGGAGACTATTTTTGAGGTCTAGAAGACAGTTTTCGAAGGTTTCGATTCTCAATAAGGGGCTTAGCCCCACAAATATGGGTTTGGATTTACCAGATGGATTCCGATGATCGGGAGGTTATTTCTGATGCTTTCATTCAATTTCTCATGGTCTTTTACCCCAATTCGATGCTTAAATCGTCTTTCTACGATCTACGGCTGGCTTGATGCATTGAAAAACAATCGATAGAAATAATATTTATTTAATTTAAATTCAAATTCAATTGTTTTTATTCAGAATAAAGAAATTATAATTTAATCATTTATATAATATAGATACACAAAAAGTTTTTTATGTAACTTTATGCAATTTCAATATATCAATAAATTATATAAAACAGGAGATAATTTGATTAGTATCTGAAATAGGGTTACTAATTGCAACACAGTGTTATGCCCTTTGATCCCCGAATATAATACCTGCCTTTCTTGTATTTCACAATTGTTACTGACAAAAAAAATAATTTTGAACAACACCAATAATAATCTCTTTCTTTCTGGTAGTAATATTAATTGTATTAAAAGTACAATTTTACATAATAATAAAAATAAAAATAAATAAAAATAATAATACCAATAATCTCCGCAGAGGGTGTATTGATTCTTGTTATAGTGTTATGCTCTTGGTGAACAACCTAGAACATAGCATAGTGACAAGAACCAATACTAGGGGGACTTTGTGCATTCTTCCGGCCCAACACTAGTATATGCATATGTCACATTATATGTAATCTTTTAGTCTTCTCTCTCTCCCATCATTTTTTTAATTAATTATCTATATATTTCAATCCTCTTCCTCCACTGCAATTTCTACCTATTTATTTTTTTTAACTCTCCCTCCAGTCCCTTTTAGCACTTTTTACGTACTTTCCCTCTCTGAAAGAGGTTGTCCTCCCATTTTTCATATCACAGCCTCTTGAGCCTTCCAATGGCTCTTCCCACATGGGTCTTTAGCTCCCCACACATTTCTTCCCCATGAATGAGGGTACAGGATAAGAACCGGTCCTTTCTTCTTTGACCGGGCCGCTAGTTGTAGGGGACATGAACCTTGCCTAGCCAGTGAGGAGGCTGTCTTGCACTTTGGTGTATAATCTCGGCTTCACCTGAAGTCATTTGGATTCCGTGTGGTTCACGGGTGGGAGGCCGGCTTGGAGTTCCGGGAGGATTTTCCGAAGCCACATCCACAGCCTACCCTACGGGTTGGGGTCCGGGAAGTTGTGTGTCTCTGGCCTGTGACATGTTGTGGGGAGGGATATACGAATTTTTTTTATTATTTTTTTTTTATTACAATAACATTTCTCCCACCAGAGCCCTAATTAAAGAGGGGGTGTACTCAATTAACGTCCGAGCAGGACGAAGCCCAGCCCAAAGAAAGAATAGCTTACATTCTCCTACCCGACTAGTTGCAAACCTGGGACCTTCGCTTTGGTTGTCAAGTGCTCTAACACTGAGCTACCGGGAGCTTTTATATAAATAAATATAAAATACAAAAATACAATAAATACATGCATATATATATATATATACACATGTATACATTCTATATATATATATATATATATATATATATTATAATATATAATATATATTATATATATTATATATATATATATATATATATATATATATATATATTATCTGTATATATACACAAATATATAATACAAAATACTACACACTTCATATATAATCACTCTGACCATTGATTAGAAATTATTGCTATTTGATATTAACGTTAAAATATTTAACATTACTATAATACTAACACATATTATCAATAAACGTCTAATATTAAACTATCACAATTATCATTAACATTATTATTAGCTCTAATCATCATCATCCAATCATCATCAGTAGTAGTAGTAGTAGTAGTAGTAGTAGTAGTAGTAGTAGTGAGTAGTAGTAAGTAGTAGTAGTATAACATTTTTATATGCCCGTGAGGTGTGAACTGTAAAAAAATTATGCATACTTTTTGCAGCTATTCAACAGGAAGAATAATTGGGAAATAAGGAGTTTATGTTTCATATGCTTTATTGCTATATACTTGGTCTTTTATTACGGAAAGAAGTTTTGTTGTTATTTTCATTATAATTGGTCTCTGCAGAATAATATGTTATTAAACAAAGGCGATCACCAAGACCATCTGTTTGGTTTCACGCCCGACCTCACCTCGGTCACTCCTCCTAGACCAGGTCTTTCCGCGATATTTCCTCCACTTCTACCTGAAGGCCTCTGCTACCACAGCTATACGTTGTTAGGCACGCCCTCTCGCATCCGCAAGGCCAAACCGTTGTGGCAAACCAGAAAAGGTGCCCCTCGTTCCCTAGTAGTCTCATTGTTTACTTTATAATCCATATGCCTGCTCCCTCTCCGGGACTGCCAGCTGACACAACGTTCCCGACGTATTATTGATTGCGATCCAACACCTCCAAAGCTCTTGCTGAAGCAAAAGAACTATCATTCTTCAGCGATTAACTTGAAAAAGCTTCAGAAGTTAAGACCCCAGTCACGTAAGGAGAATGGTCCCTTCTCGTTCAAGGTACTACCCGGAATCAAAGATCCATTTTGTCATCCTTAACGTCTCTCGTTAACTCCTGATGAATTAAGAAAAACATCCAAAGGTACTATTTGTTCTTTAGATCAGAAAAACGAAGATATTGCTGTCTCCATCAGAAAAGATTTCCCATTACAAACGTTTAGAGATTTCCCCACGTCGGATTCGCTTTACACCCAAAATACTCGTTTATTGCAGATCTTAAACACCAGTTTTCTACCTTCAAAGGTGAAAATAGGGTTTACAAGTTACAGTGTTCGTACATTTATTTCCCGACCCAGACGTTGCTTTAAATGCCAACGGTTTGGTTATCATCGAAAATACTGTTCGGACCGCATAACATATGCCCGGTCTGAGGAGAAGAATTTCACGTTCCTTGTGGAAACACACCACATTGCAAAAACTGTTTAGGATCCCACAGTGTCTCTTCCCTAAAATGCCCATTTACCTGTTTGAACAGGTTTTGGAGTTATGCACCATGTAAAAATTGAGTCGGAGAAATATCTTACAAGACCAAGGCAATTATAAGATACAATTGCAACGGCTTCCGCTTGTCAACCCACTGACACGTCTCCACGCTAGTAGAGCTCTTCCATCCAATCCCAGTGAGACTCAAGCAGTTACTATAACCTGCCCGCCTGCATTACCTATGTTATCGACTTTCAATAGTCAAATTTTCAACTAACCAGCAATGAAACTAAGTTAGTTCATCCACCACAAAGCTTGAAGACTATTCCCTGCCAAGTTACTTTGTCCTATACCCTCCCTAGGAGTTCGCCAAACTCACGTAAGAGGCCTGCGTCTAAATATCCTAATTCATCTCTCGCCATTACTGAAATTCCTGAAAAAGATGTCCCTAAACAGAAACAAAATATTAAGCGCCAAGCTAAAGAATGTTCGTTAAAATATAAGACATCTGAATTTTTGAAACAAAACACACCGACCTCAGATGTAAAAATTGCAACTCAGAAGAGACCTCGCTATAGGTCTATATACATTCCTTCAATGGAATTGTCGTGGCTACTACTATAATTTTGAAGAACTCGTTCAACTAATAAAAATATGTACACCAAAATGCATATGTTTGCAAGAACTTCGACTATGGTATCACGACTTCTTCCAACCGTCGGAATATAAATCGCCGCTAACCTCTATAGTAAGAGGTGACAATGATAGGGGAGGCGCAGAAATACTCATTTATAAATTTGTCCTCTATTCTCCCGTCCCTCTTTGAACTAGCCTTCATACAGTGGCAGCACGAGTCCATCTATCCACCAACCTCACTGTCTGTTCGACCTACTTGGTTCCGAGTGGTGAATTTATTATGCCCAACTTAGCGATTTTTAAGCAGTTCCCCACTCCGGTTGTTATACTGGGAGACTTCAATCTTCGCCACCCTGACTCTGTCAACCTGTCTAAGTCTAAGATCCTTGTTGGTCTCCTAACACGACCCTTTTTCCTGTAATGACTTAACATAGGACTCCCTACATATGAACATTTAGATACGCATTCTTCCTCCTGTAAAAATATTTCCTTTTCCTCTCATTTTCTTATGGATCGCTTCACTTGGTCCCGTTTTATTATTTATACACAAGTGACCATTGCCCAGTAGCCTTAAATGAATTTGCCCCGAACTCAATGTTAAAACCCCATTCCAGCTGGCGTTATGATCGAGGGGATTGGGTTCCTTTTTATCACACCACAGATATCCCACTTTCTCCCTTCAATAAGCGTTTCCGACCATTGATTCTGCCTTTAGCTTTTTCCAGCAAGTCATCATCACAGCAGTAGAAGCTTGCATCTCGCGATCTTCCGCAGGTATGCTGTCTCTATGGGCTCAAAAGTGTGCACAAGTTAATCGGGAGAATAAAAAGCTCTACAGGCAATACATACGGACCAGTAGCACACCAAAAATTATTTTTAAAGTAGCTGCGGCGAGATCTCGTCGAATTAATCGCCGAACACGTAAACAATACTTTCGAACTTATACTTCGACTATCAATTATACAATTCGCCTTTCTTCAGTGTGGAAAGTTGTACAGAAATATATCGTCGCTTCAACATTTCTCCACCCACAGTTTTCCGTTATGAGCCTGATATAACCGATACGATCTCTGCTCCAGCAGCTGTTGCAGATGTATTAGGTTACAGTTTTGCTAGCCACTCGAGCTCTTCCCGCTAATCCTGAAGCCTTTCAAATTAAAAATTAAAAATGGAACACTCCACTGCCCAGTCTTTTCAACATAGAACGGAAAATATCATACCTATAACCGTCCGTTTACACTTGCAAAGTATCAAACTGCACTGGCATATAGCAATGACGGTGCCCCTGGCCCAGACATAATTTCGTACATAATGCTCTGTCATAACCACTCCTCTGCATCACCGTTCTAGCTTAATCTTTATAACAAAATCTAGATCGAAAGTCCTCTTTTCCATCTGTTTGGACTACAGCTTTTGTAATCCCTATTCCCAAACCTGGGAAAGATCCGAAGTTGGTGGACAACCAAATATCAATTTGACTGACTTGTCATACTTACAAAATAATGGAGAAAATACGTTTCAGGCCGTCCTTCTGTTTGGAGGAGTCGCCAAGGCTTTTTCAATTCAGTTTTGGTTTTCCGCAATAATTGTTCAACCGCGAACTCCTTGTTTAAAACTGGACCGTGACATTCGGGAAGTTTTCTCAATATATATGCTTATACCCTATGTCCTTCGTTGAAGGGGGGGAATGGACCCGTAAGTGGAATCCCAAGCTACGGTACTACCAAAATAACAATAAAAAATAATAAATATGAGAATGGTTGTACCCCAGTAAGAAAGCTAATGAAATAGTAGAAACGGAATCGGAGCTGGAACCGATGCTATGGAACGGAGCCGGAGCAAGGAATCGATCTAGAAAACACGCATTTAGTATGACATGAAACTGACATTCTATACGTTATTCAGGTACAGAGAGCCCGATTTTGTAGGTTTTCTCACCTCTACGGAATTTGAGCAAAACCCAAGATGGACGGTAATCAAAAGAAAGGAGAACTCTGGAGGGCTTAGCAGAGGAACGTTGAAGGCGAACGAAAATCGAGTATATTCCCAGGAAGGAATCAGAAGTGGCAAGACCGCCACATGAGGTTTGGGCGATCCCAAAAAAATAATGTTTCCCGCATAAAATTGAAATTTCTTGACTGAAAATTCGTAGATTAATAAATATGAACTTATTAATAGGGCGCTATATGCTTGTATAATAGGACGACTCTCTCTCTCTCTCTCTCACTCTCTCTTCTTCTCTCTCTCTCTCTCTCTCTCTCTCTCTCCTCGTCTCTTCTCTCTCTTCTCTCTCTCTCTCTCTCTCTGTATCATCTATCTAATACTCTATCTTATCATCTATCTATCTTCTAATCTATCTATTCTATCTATCTTATCTATTCTATCTATCTATCTTCTATCTATCTTATCTCTATCTATCTATCTATCTATAATATTCCTTAATCTAACACTTAACAGCTTCATCCTAACCTAAAACCTTAGCATATCTTCTGGGATTTTATTTTCACCAATCTAATAAGCTTCTTTATTTCTTTTCTCTCTCCATCTTTCTTTTTCTCTCTATCTTTTTTTTTCTACCTACATCTCTCCCACCCTATCTCTCTTCCCTCATCTCTTTATATCTTTTCTCCATTCTAACTAACTAAACTAAAACAACATATACAAACCCGTATTTAAACATGACCTATCTTAAAGCAATATCGTTCATCACTACCAATTTTTAAAAAGCCCAACTTTAATAATTCGTTTTTCCACATAAACTGATGCTGTTCTATTTAATAATTTATTTACAATCACCATTTTATACTTGTTCAGATGTTAACTTTAATGTTGGGGGAATCATATTTTCTTTAAAGCTGTAAACATTTAAAATTTAAATTTTCTTTACAACAATTTGATATTTTCTTTTTGTCTTTTTTTACTTATGTTATTTTACCTTTATCTTTTTATTTTTATAAACGTTAACTTTATTAATTTATATTATTCTTATTAATATAAACTTTGAATTTAATATTTTGTTTTGTGTAAACTTTTATTATTTTAATGTTTTATTTTTTATTTTAGTGTTATTTGAATGATTTTTTAATGAAGATTTATAAAGCTTTATTTTTACATTTAATTCAAAAACATTTTATGTTTTTTTGCTAATGATTAGTTTAATAATGTTTTTTTATATTTTTTGTTAATTCTTATTTTATAACGTAATAAAATATATAAAATCACTAAATGCTGTAACGCAGGCACCTTCAACTACACCCACCAAACTTCTTACACCTCCCCATGATCAATTAATTATTGATTCAATGCCATTTTATTGTAATATAACTTGCCTATTGCGTTAAACAGAACAAAAAATAATAATTTTATGATAAGGCAAAATGAAACCTAAAAGTTTACTTATTATATAGCTTTGCATAAACATTTAACATGAAATACATACTAGCAAACATTTAATCATTGCTTCCCATTATATTTCTACACAGTAACACATGTTAACCGAAAAGACTTTATAAACCTGATAGCTTTTAAAAAAGCGAGTTAAAAACAATTACGAAATAATTAAGTTTAACTACTTTCAGAATAAAATATCACCCAACCAAGAAATACTTTGTAAGTTTGCTTTACATTTATGCTTTTACCTAACATGACAAATTACCTTTCATTCTTGTTTGTCACATATATATACTGTATTTATATTTGTTATTACATACCAATACATAATAGAAGCTAAAATAACTAATTCAGATATATCAAAACTTTAAAGTATTCATTGATTACTGTATTTATAAATCTCGAGATTGAATTAATGGATATGGTGACATTTGGCAGCTTCACATGATGCGTCATCTGACAGCTGCGCATGTTTTTGGTGAGAAGTTGTATATAAGGCGGTTCGTCCTTCTCGGTTCTCTGCCTTAATCCCAACAATAGCAAAGTGTTGTCGCTAGAAAAAGTGACAACTAACAACTTACGGCAGCTCATATTGATCAAACAGTTAAACATCCGTTAAAGAAGATGTTTTGGGGCTGCTTTTCTTATAAAAGTACCGGATCTCTTGTGCCTGTCGAAGGCATGATGAACTCTCAAAAATACAGAAACTTGCTAGAACAAAGACTGGAAGCTGAACTAAGAAATGTTGATGTCAATGGTCGGGCAGTTTTCCAACAAGATTCGGCTCCATGTCACGTGTCGAAGGTCATGATGAAATATTTCAAGGACAAAACGATTTCATGCCTTGAATGGCCAGGAAAGTCGCCCGATCTAAATCCTATCAAAAATCTGTGGGCTATTGTAAAAGCTAGACTTCGTAGTTCGTACAATTGATTGTACAACAAAAACAAAAATTGAGGCTGTAATCCAGCTATGGTATCGAGACCAGCAAATATCAGAAAAGTGTTAAAAACTTGTGGACTCAATGCCAAAACGTGTTGAAAAAGTTATAAACGCCAAGGAAGGACATATTTCCTATTAAAAGCATGTAAATGTAATATTTTTCTGTTGTTTTTTTTTTTTGTTGTTTGCAATCAATAATTAATTTCTTTAAATTATCACTTGCGTTCACATTAATTCGCACAATAAATATATATATATTATAATATATATATATATGATAAATAATATATACAATATATATATATATATATATTATATATATATATATATATATAAAAAAATATATATACTATTATATATATATATAATATATATATATATATATATATATATATATATATATATATATATATATATTTATATATTATTATATCATATATATATATAGTAGTCATTATATATATATATATAAATATATATAAATATATATATATAATATATATATGATGAATACCTATTGAGCAATTAAAATTTCTTTAATTTAATACATTTAAAACTTTACAGCAAGAGATAACATAGCAAGTAGATCATAACTATAATTACCAGACAGATGATAGACACAAGCAAAGATTTTAATCAATGGTTCCGCAAAATCTGCTTTAACCACACACCGATCGATTAAGAACCAAAAAATCAATTTACAGGATGCTTCCCCTTTAAAATTTTGCAGTATATTAAAAAAAAAAGGAAATATAGAATCAGTTATTATTTATAATAAAAACTTTAAACAAAATGCTTAGAGAAAAAAAGTTGCACAAAATTCAGAATTCATTCTTTTGCCTCACTTTTTTTTCTTCTCTTCTAAAGGGCATCAAGAGGAGAGATTTTTAAACAACTAACCAACCATTGTTTTTTCGTAACTTTAATGTAAATAATAGTTTAGTTCCTGCATTTCATTTCTGAAAGAGGTCTTTTAAATTATGTTAGACGAAAGCTAAAATTGTAACTAACATTGTGTATATATTGTGTGATATTTAATTTTATTCAAAGTAAAGTTTTGAATATATTAATAAAGAAATTTTATATTGCCAAGGGTATTTCATAACACATAACTTATCATTTACGTCAAAGTAAAATTTTTTCAATATATATATATATATATATATATTAATATATATATATATATATATATATATTATAGTATATAATAAATAAATAATATAATATATATATATATATAATATATATATTATATATATTATTTAAATATATATATATATCAGGGTTAGGGACGCACGATTGAGGACAACTGGGTTGTCCCCAATGGGGTTTTTTCAAATAAACACCACCACTTGAAAAACCCATCAAAAAACCCACATCAGGGTTTTATCTGGGTTTTATATAAAAAACTGTAAATGAAGAAAAAAAAATTCAAATGAGCTTCAATGCAAATTTATTGAAAGATTGTAATATCTTATGTTTAATTTCTTAAGTGTTAATTGAAAAACTTTCTTAATCCTAGTTTACTAGTTAAATGCTCTTTGTTATTTGTTATTTAATTTATTATTTATATCAGCATCTTTATTGCTCACTCCAGACAAAGGGGAGTCGCAAAAGAGCCCTAGCTAAAGCTCTGTGGCCAAGAACATCGCCACACTCCAAAAATCACGCCACTATAACTAGGTGAGCAGGTGTTACTTTTTCCCAAACCACATGAGTGAGAATGACCCTTTGGCTATAATTGCTGAACACATTGACAAAGTGACAAAATAAAAAATGCAACTTAAAAAAATGCAATGCTCTAAATTTTAATGCACTAGGTGGCACCAAATTTGGCCAACATAAGAAATCTTTAATATAATATAATAAACAAACAATTTTGCCGATCCACTTTAAACTATAGTATATATATAATAATAGCTAATATAATAGGTATATATTAATATATATATATATATATATATATATATATATATATATATATATTATATATATTACATATATATAATATATTAATATATATATATATATATATATATATATATATATATATATATATATAATATATATATATATATATTATATATATAATAGATTATAATATATATATATATACATATATATAATATAGAATAATATATATATAATATTTATATATAATATAACTATATTATATATATATAGTATATATAAATATATAAAAGCATCGTAAGTGTCAGTTCCGTTGATTTTGCCTAATTTTACCCGGGTTATTCGTTTTTTTTAAGGAAAAAAGAACAAAAAAACCAGGGTGGGTTGGGCTTTTTTCAAAAAACCGGGGTTATATGCCAACTCTGATATATATATATAATTATACTATTATATATATAATATTATATATATATATATAATATAATATTATATAATACTATATATATATATATATATATATATATATATATTATATATAATATATATATATATATATATATATATATATATATATATAACTAGCTTTTAGGAGTATAACATTGTGTCTAAGGATGTGCACAAAATATGTCTTCCTTCTCCTGGCACTTTTCATATTCCCATCAGTTTAGAGATTTTACAAAAGTAATTTTAGTAAATCTGCGACGCTTGCATTTATGGTACGAAGTGGAAAGATTATTTACTCTCTTTCAAGCACTCGTAAATAAATATTTTCAATGTTATTTAAAAGAGAGTGGATTCATCTTTAAAATTTCCAATATATCAGTTTGCTTTGTTTAATATTTGTTAAAAAAAAAATTAAATATTAAAAGAAAAATTACTTTCCCTTGAAATTAATTTTTCTCTTTGAAAAGAAAATTAAGATAAATTTTCATGGTAGGACAAAAGGAGAGCAAAATATTTAATTGACATTAAAATGAATGTTTATTGGTATTATGAAAGTATTTCTTAGTAAACAAATAAAGGAGCGACATTATATATCTTTCTTTACATCTATTTAAATTATACGATATCATAGAAAATTTTGTCCAGATTTAATTTGTATTTGGCATCCCGAATCCACTCCGTCTTAATTTTGAAGTTCGCGCCGTCGTCATTCCATTAGCACTTTTCCTCTTAGCTCTAAAGTCCTCCTAATGAGCTCCACAAAGAAATGCCGTTAAAAAAGGAAGTAAAACGATCCTTTACACTATTATTCTTTACATTTGTTTTTATTTCTTTTTATTCATGGTTTTGGAAACGCTAAATTATTATTATATTATCTCATGAAAAATATTTATTATTATCTTTATATTATTATTATTTTATTATTCTTTTAGATTATTTTATTATTATTATTTTATTATTATTCATTATATTAATTATTCATTTTATTATTTTATGTTCAATATATTTTTCTTTTATTTTAATTTTTTTATATTATTATTATTTATTTTTTATTATATTATTATTATTAAATTATTATTATTATTAATCTATTATTCATTATTATTATTATTATCTATTAAAAATGAAAGTTCTTAATGATTTTAAAGAATTGATTAAACTTTGCTTGAGATTTTTGGGACGGCTCGATCTAAAGGACATTGATTTCTCAATTCCGGGAGCTTTCCCCACCTAGGTGGAATGGCAAAGGAATTTATTCTCTTTAAAATATATTTTGCATTAAAAAGATAATTCAAGAAACTTACAAATTTAGAAAAGAGAAATGTATTGAAGACATTTGCTTATTTATTATAAATATCTATGTGAAAGCTTTTGGTATTTGAACCGTAACCCA
The DNA here is from genome assembly GCA_015478945.1 of Trachelipus rathkii. Taxonomy (NCBI): domain Eukaryota; kingdom Metazoa; phylum Arthropoda; class Malacostraca; order Isopoda; family Trachelipodidae; genus Trachelipus; species Trachelipus rathkii. Next base: position 51,493 of record JABUQX010014074.1, read on the forward strand.
AACCATCTTTTAGCTCCTAACCAAAGACCTCACAATTATTGAACATCGTTAGTGAAATATTAAGGAAATGGCGATAAAGGAATTAGCAGATACAATCACTTTAAAAAATGGATAAACGACATTAAATGGTACCGGCTATTCTGAACAGGTTGTTTTTTCTTTGTTTCACGACTCCTTGGAATAATAGTGTAAAAAGAAGAATGGCAATAAAATTATATGTCTCAAAGAAGAGGACCGATGATTTTGAGGACTCAGTAAATGTGAAACCATCAATTCCCTTACATGAAGTGAATGACTTTATTAGACAAAGGTATAGACCATTTTATTGTACCCCAAAGTATGAATTTTTTTAAGAGATTTAAAAAATTGATGCGGAATTTTTGCATACTAATCCAGAAGGGGGGGGTGTGATAATGAAGATTATTTAAGAGGGATTAAGTGTAAAATAATAAAAGAATTTAATGTCATGTCTTAACAAAAGATGAAGAACGGCGGCAATACCTACTGAAAGTAGTAGCTGAATGTCGAGCAAAAATATCCTGGGGCTCTTCGAAAGACACCTTAGCAAAACCAACCTTTAACACCTTTATTTTAATTTATATATATATAATAGTTTTTGTTTTGTAAAATTGAAAAAATAAAATGATCTGAATGATATATATTTTGTTCTTTCTATTTATTTTCTTTTCCATTACCACACTATTATAATACATTCATAAATTTTAAAACTGTCTTCAGATTACATTCATTACTTACTTATACTTTCTTAACATTTAAAATAAATTTAAAATTGGCACAAACCAAGGTTAATTGGATTTTTATTTAATGCTGCAATTCTTCTAAGTCTTGTCCAGAGAAAGATTTAATTTTTTTTTCTATAAACTTCAAATCTCTGTCACTTGAAAAATGCAACATATCTTAGAACAATGGTTGAGTTATCAATTAACTGCGTTTGATACACATTTGAAAAGTAATAATAATAATGTGAACAAATTGAGACCTGAATCAAGTTTCTAGGATAACCATTTTCAATTTATAAAGAAACCATGAATTTTTCCAAAAAAAATAAAAAATAAAAAAAATTCAAGATTTTAGCGTCAATGAGGCACGGGTTACCATTGTCCGAATGAGCTAAAACTTCAAAAATCTCATTTTTTTAGCCAAGTGGCACTTTCAGGAGGTGTCCCATGGAAATTTCAAACTTGATTTTTTTTATATCTAATATATTATATAATATATATATATTATATATATATATTTATATTATTATATATATATATATATATATATATATAATATATATATATATATATAAGTATATATATATATATATATATATATATTTTTACATACATAATTGTATAGTGTCTCTTGGTATATATAATAATATATATATATATACAGTAATATATATTATATATATACTATATATATAATATATATATAATTATATATAATATATATATATATATATATATATATATATATATATATATATATTATAATTATACTATTTTTAGTTTTTATATATATTATATATATAATATATATATATATATATATATATATATAGTAACACTGTAAAAATTTTTTTAAAATCTTTTATTATTAAATTATCTTGATAAAGAGGAAAAAAAGTGTTTCCTATTTTATTGCAATATTTTAAAAAGCTCTTTCCGGAAGATGAAATAAATATAAATATTGGAATCAGTATTCCAATTATTGTAAGTCCAGACTATTTATTGATTTATTGAAAATACTAGCAATATATTTTAATTTTAAGTTAAATAAAGATGCAAAAGTTATTAATCAATTAAGTCATATATATATATATATATATTTTATATATAAGTAGTATAAATATATTATATATTATATATATAATATATACTATATATATATATTATATTATATTATATATTATATAATATATATATATATATATATATATATATATATATAAGTAGTCCGTTAACTTATAGAAAGATGCAATGAATATCAATTACCACTTTGCATTGCATTCATAGATTATGAAAAATCTTTTGACTCTGTGAGTATAATAAATTCGGTTATAAATGCACTGTGTAATCAGGGATAAACCGCAACTATATTGAAATTCTAAAGAATATTCATCTATTCAAGAATAACTTCTTCCTTTTTATAAACACATGATAAAAAAAATTGAGAGAAGAGTTAGACAAGGCAATACGTTCTCTCCAAAACTATTCACTGCGGTATTGGAAGAGATATTTGGAACCCTAGCCTGGGAATCAACAGGAATAAAGGTAAATGGTAAATATCTGAGACATCTTGAGTTCGTATATGACAGTATTTACTTCATATCCTGTGAAACTAAAAATCATGGTTGAAAACATAAGCATATCGAGTAAATGAGTTTTACTAAAAATGAATACATCAAAAACTAAAGTAATGTTTAATAAATTTGTAAATCAAAAGTCCATAAAAATCGGAAATACAACACTGGAAAAAGCGGAGGAACATGTGTATCTAGGACAGATGATATCTTCAAATGGGGGGCTAATAAATGAAACTAAAAGAAGAGTGAAACTTGGATGGATGTCAATGGGAAGAGATAAGTCAAATTTTTAGTGGGAAAATGCCTCTATATGTTTGAAAAGAAAGTATATAATGAGTGCGTTCTACGGAAACGAAACATGGATACTAAATGTCAAATCAATTAAAAATTAAGATGTACCCAGAGAAATATGGAGAGATACATGTTGGGAATATCACGTAGGGATAGAATATAGAACACTTAGATTAGAGAAATGACAATGATCAAATACATCATGACAGTTAAAGAAATAAAATGAAAATGGGATCATGTTTATTATCCGTGAGTGAGTTTTATCCCTATCGATTGCATGGATCCGAACACATTTTTATTTGATGAAAGTAAAAATAAAATTGTTTGAGTTATCCAAGAATAAAATTAAACTATTGTATAATAAAAGAGCTTCACACCTTTAATAACATTATAAAAAAAACAAGTTTAAATCTATGTAACCTAACGTAATTTAACTTAACCAAACTTATATTATTAGTGTATATTTTATTTCACTTTCCATTGTTTCATTAAACAAATTCACAACTAAACGTGCTGTAATAAAGTTATATAAATGTATGAAAAAAGTTCAAACTTTATACGCAAAGCAACATTTTGCAACATTTGGTTCTTCAAGCTTGACGTATCAAGGTCAGGGTTTTTAGGTGGTGAGAACCCGAATTTACGGTCTGGAAGACCGTTTACTGAACTCAGCTCGAGGTTTAAAATCCTTAAAAGGGGGCGTAGCCTCCCAAAGGGGGCTTTTTGGTTCCTGGAAGGCTTTAAATGATCGGTATGTCATTTTTGATGATTCTAATCGATTTATCGATGCTTTTTTTTTTTTTTTTTTTTTTTTTACCCCATATTGATGTTTTAATCGTCTTTCTAGGTGCTCTGATTGACTTTTACATTGAAAAATAAAATCGAAAGAAAATCATTACAATTATTTAAAATTCAGTCGATACAGCTCAGGCACCCTAAATTTAGTAGTAATAGGAGGAGTTCGTCGACCGCCAAGGTCAAGCTCGCCGTGAGATACTTTCACCCGGGCTAGGCTTATTGTATCGGGTTAAAATTTGGAGGCGCGCTAGGTGGTGACATAACCTCGTCGTAGACGAGGTTACGTATCCCTGTGCCCCCCAAAATTGAAATGACCATTGTAAGGTTGATATTTGAGGAAAGGATTCGGTGCCGGAGTCGAATTCGGACCAGGATTCGGAGCCGGCACCTGTGCTGGCTCCGGTGCGGTGCCGAGGTAGTAAATATTTGTATAATAATACAATATTTGTGTCTTTATATCTTATATATATGATATATAATGTTCCGACCACCCGGTAGATCTCGAATATGATGGTTGTAAGTTCGTAAAGGGTGTCTAGGAACCCCCGAAGGGGGGACCCCAAAAAAAATGGACGGAATGCATAAGAAAGTGAAGAAAGGAGTCGGAGTTGGAGTCAGAGAAGGAAGGAGTCGGAGAAGAAGTCTGAAGTCAGAGGAGTCAGAATGACAAAGGCGCGTGCGAGTGCTGAGTAAATAAATTATTCGTTTAGTACATATTGGGTATCAAAATATACGTTATAAAAGGTCGTAGCCTCTAATATGAGGGTGTAAGTAATCGGCTAAGGGGTGTCTGGGAGGCCCCCCCCGAGGGGGCCCCAGAAGAAATGCACAAAGGAGCGAAAAACAGGAAGAAGATGGAGGAAGGAGACTGAAGAAAGGAGAAAGATGGAAAATTTGACAGCGGAACCGGTGTTGGAGCCGGTGCGGTGCTGAGTTAGTAAACATTACCTTAGCCTCTAGCACTGACATTTGTATTTTTCAAAAATCTCATGTTTTCTTTTTTATAAAACATGAAAAGAAGCTAAGTCCTATTTTATTTTTCATGTTTCATTTTACATTTAATTTTTCGGTTTGGTGTTTAATTTTGGTTTTCAATTTAAATTTTTTAATTTTTATTTTCAATTTGTATTATTTTTTTATTATTTTTAATTTATTTTCTTAAAAAGATATAATTTTTACTAAATTTTTCTTGTATGCTTTTATCAATGTTTTATGAACTTTAAAAATAATGGCGTTTTTACCAACCCTCTAACAGCCAGTAAAAATAGGTAAAATCAGATAAATATCAAACCACTCTCTCCCGCACCACCTGGCCCAACCGTGATACTATTGATGCTATTGATTTTCAAGTCATTTTTTTTTTAACCAAAATTTTTTTTTTTGTTTTACCATTACCCAAAAGAAGTAAATCATCCACCGCTCCCCACAACCCTCCTGATCATCCATGATCTAATTGATTCAATTCATTTTTTTTTTACCAAATTTTATGTTTTACATACCTAAACCAGTAAATCAAAACCACCCTCGCCTTCCCTCCGCCCATAACTGTGATCTATTGATTCTCTTGATCTATTGATCTATTGGTACTATTGATTAAGTCAATTTTTTACTAAAATAGATCTCTCTTAAACTTTTATTTCTTTTTTTAATGTTTATAACGTAAAAAACTTGTAATTTTTTTACATGACCCTAAAGCAGTAAATTCAAGTAAATCAAACCACCGCCCCCCACACCTCTCCACCCCATTATGACGCTATTGATTTTTCAAGTTCATATTTTGCATAACATAACACCCTAAACTTTTTTATTTATTTTTGTTTTTAATTTTTATTTTAATCATTTTTGTTTTTGCTACAATTTTTTAATTCTTTTCCAAATATTTATTAACTAACTCTTAAAAAAAAACTTGTACTTTTTTATATTATACCACAGACATTAAAAGCAGTTAATTTCAGTAAATCAGTAAACCTCAACCCATCCCAACAACATCGCCCTCCTGCCCGGCCTGGCTGTCCGCCTTCCATGATCTAATTGAATCTAGTAAAACCGTTTTATTAAGAAAGTTCTCTTTAAGTGGAACCATTAGTTGAACTTCCCCGCAATTGAGCGACCATACACCACCACGCGAGAAATCAAGTATCTTTATAATGCCATTAATACACTTGACGATAACGAATTTATGAGACTGAGAGCGGTCAGAACAGGAGTTTTCTGCAACAGAGGAGATTAATAAGCTAAACATAAGAGCATCACTGAACTAAGAATAATAATGTACAACGACAAACCAACACACCAACCTTAAGCACGAATCAACTGCTAACATTATACAAAGTTCCACACTTATCAGACAGTAAAGTAAGTGAAACTAGCACAGCGTAGGAAACGTAACCTATTCACACTTTGTCAAGCATATCTGTAACATATCTTTTTCAAGCATATCTCTTAATTTTACATTAACATGGTAATTATTTAACAAAAAAAAATTTATCATAACCTTGTCCCTAATTATCAAACTGATCAACGATTATACTGCTAACGTGAACAAAGTTTTTACATTCAATAAAGCTTACATATCATCACCTGAACTAAGATTATAATGCACAAAATAAATTTAACAAAGTTAGCATACATCTTATCAAACCACCTCATAACATTAAACACTTTACAAAACGTAAGAAACGCAAAGTAAAATTATTCATTAACAAAAAAAAATGTAACATATTCACACTTTGTTCAAGCATATCTCTAACATATCAAGTGTAATGTTTTAAATTTTACAATTAACATGGTATATATTCAACAAAAATATATATATCATAACCTTGTCTAATTATCATAACTGATCAACGAAATATGTGCTAACGGTCAACAAAGTTTTCACTTACAAACTTACATAGCATCACCTGAAACTATAGAATATAATGTACAACGACAAAACCCTAACACTCCTTACGGGGGCACGAATAATAACTACTAAAACATTACAAAGTTTCTCGCATACTTAAACAGTAAAAGTAACTAACTTAAAACCCGAGCGTACGAGAAAAAACGTCAACCTATTAAACTTTTTTCAGGCATTCTCTCATATTCAAGTGTTAATTTTTTACATTTAAATGTGGTAAATTTAACACAAAATTTGGTCGCGTGCCTTTTATCATAAAAATATTTTAGAAATAAAAACAAAACGTTAACAAAGTTTTTTTTT
>JABUQX010014075.1:0-34790 GCA_015478945.1 Trachelipus rathkii
TTATATTAATTATATAATAATGATTGGTCGATAGTTATGCAAAGATTTATTTGAGAATATTTTTAATTATCAAATTAGCGTCATAAACATCATGTGTTACTATACATCTGTATATGTTTGAGACTTATAGTGTTATATTACCTATAATAGTCATAAATCCTGTAATGCGTATATTTTCTAATGTTTCAACCTTATACCGATATAACTATCCCAATTATGAAAATGGCAATATCATATATTTATGATATATTTGATATAATATTTAATTATCTATATATCTTATTATATCTATATATATATATATTTATCAATATAATTATCTAAATATATATTATATAATTCATATAATCTTTATATAATTATATCTATATATATAAAAAAATATTATTACTATATAATCTTTTATTAATATTTAAACTATCTATACTATAATATTACTCTCACGTAAAAGTAACCTTTACCTAATATATAATATATATATATATATATATATATATTATATATTATATATAATATATATATTACTACTATTTATATATCTCTATTACATTTATTATTATAATATTATATATATCTATATATATTATCATCTTCTATAAATTATAATAATATCTATCTATTTAATACTTATATATATTCTTCTATCTCTTGTATTTTACATATATATTTATATTACTATTATCTATATATATTATATATTGAATATTATCGACGTTGCGTAACGTCTCTTGCAGTTTCATGTTTAACGACATAATTATTGATGTGAAGATTTAAATCTAATTATCAACTTTATCCAATTACAGTAACTACAGTTTTCATTTATCCCAAGCCTCTCCATATTTTCGGTTTGTTATCTTTCTTAATATTATTAACTGATGCGTTATTCATGTTTATGTTAGGACGAGTCTATGGAATGTTCCCATTTATTTATTATCACACCGTAATAAGCACAAGGAGTTGCATATTGAAGCTTTAACTATACCATATAGTTTAAATACAACAGAACCAGCACACACTTTTAGGCGTCAATGACGAATAATGAAATTATAACCATAGCTTTTACAATTAACGCTATTATATAGGACTATTGGAAGGAACAGAACTATTACTATAGTTTTCTTACTGATCTAAAATACTACATAACCCAGAGATCATTACATCCAGATGTATGATTTATTAGCGCTTGTACCCTAACCGGTCCAGTAACCACCATCTAATATAGAGAGATAGAAGCATTCTCTCCTCATCTTAACCTGGCCTTAACAGCTCGACTCTTACACCTTGAGTTCTCACGCATCCGTTCTTCGAGTCTTGAAGATTATACGTCTTTATTTAAAATATATTACTAAATAAACATGTAGATTTAATCCGATTTTACTTTGTCATGAACCACCTCTTCGAGCAAATTAACGCGTTTCATGTTACCCGGGTATTTAGAGTCGCTTACATTTCAGTCCTTTGCGAGGATACAAAAATAAAGGGTTTTATAAATTACTCCTAGAATATTTAATGCCTCTTATAAAATTAATCGTAAGGCTACTTAACGTAGTTTTAATTAATTACCTATTTGACAAATACACAATTTCATACAGGAAGTGGTCTCACTGATTTCGAAATATTTTATTACTTATTTCTTGACCTTATAGTATCTCTTAGATAGTTCCTAAAATCTTAGCCAAAGCCGGGTATATACAAATAAGGTTACTTTTAATCCTAATAATTTTAAGGAGTTATACAATTAAGTACGTTATTTCAACATATTTTTACAATGAGTTAGAGTGATTTAGGTTCCGTTTGATTACTTTCTCTGTATTAGAGTTAAGTTGTCGAAGGTAATTGTTTGCATTTCGTCTTTTTTTACTCATTATGTGTATGGATTTGATCAATGTACATTTAGATTTTAATAATAAAGAAAATGCCCAATATATTTTATTTATATTAAAGTTCTTAAAACATTTGAGTTTTAGTTTAAATGGTTGAAAGCTTGAATAATTATAAATTAGTTTTCTGTTAAGATTTATAAATTGTTATTTTTAATAATAAAAATTTTTCTCCTTAGAACGTTGATTTTAATTAAAATATTAATATCGTTATCGCAAGTTTGAAATTAGGTCTTAATGAGATAGCTTAAATTATTTTGTTATTCTTGTATACTTATAAACAATGTTTGCTAAAGACGATTAAAGCAGTAAGTCAGTAAACTAAAACGTGGCATAGCTTGGGTGTAGAGGGGGTGTGCATAGGTAGTAGCTTAAGTCCCTAAGCCTGATTACTGATTTTTAGTATTGCTTTAAGGTTACCGTAAAGATATATATGTTTTTGTAAATATTAATTTCATAAATTTTAGTAAAAAAAATTAATGTTAAAAACTTTCGTTTTTTTAAAAATTTTTATAAACAAAAAGTAAATTAACAGTTTTAATAATAAATTCTTTGTTCAAGAATGAATTTTGGACATGTAGAATCTAATTGATAGAAGTTTTTTAACGAGGAAGCTATTTGAACATAACTTCTATAGTTTATTAATATAATGAATGAAAGTAATTAGTAACTGTTTATCGTTCTACACTTCCTTCCTCATCACCTTATTTTTTAAAAAGTTTTGATGATCGCATAACCTTACCGAAGATTTAGTATACTTTTCAAACCGTTCATGTGTAATAATAACTATTACGCTAACTTTATTCTTGATTTAATGCTTTTTATAACACTATGTGTTTGCTGCGTGTTTGTACTCTGTGTTTTGTTGTTTTCGCTGGTGTGACTACGTCGATGTGTTATATGTGTTGTGTGTTTATGTGTGTGTGTGTCATATTAAGAATTGGGTGTGTTGTTGTTTTGTTTGCTCCGTATCGACTGTCCTCTCGTGTTAAAGAGTGATTAAATTATCTATAAAGGCATGAAACAGTACACGATATTGTTTGGGGGGAGTGTTTTTATTTATTTATACACGATATTATAAAAATACGTTGATAGCATACTTGATTTATATTGGTTGGCATCTTATCTGTTTAATCAACTAAAAGATCAACAAGATCAAACCATACAAGTTATTACAAGCTATTTTCACAATAATATTTATAATAAAAATAAGAAGCTATATTATTATATGACAGCACTAACTATAAAATATACATCATCAAAGCCATGATACATTAAAAGTGACATTTTTTATTTCAATTATACACATATAATGTTATAAAGTACCTACTGACTTTGAGTTAATTATTATTGCGGCTACAACCGCTTACTGAGTTATTATTAGCAGCTATCAGGTAGAGTAAATTTGATTCACTCACACCGATTCAATTACAATGCTAGTCGAAAAAACCATCACATATTCAGGCAGTCTACTTAGAGGCCAGTTTTACGAACAACTTGTAGATATAGACCTGAGACGATCAGTAAAGCAGTAAACTTTTAATATGTAATTGACAATTTATTTGCAGTTACCCCTCTAGTTCAACCCTGCAATCGAGGTAAGAGAGTAATTAGTCCCATTTTGTCTATTCAAAACCCTTGATTATGTTTTTAACATAAGATATGATTTCTCTTCTATCGTGATTAGGTCTATGGTTTATGTTTCAAGTAATATATATTGATTGAGCTCTAAGCAGCAGGTAAACACATATAGTGTAGAATTAGCAGTAAGAAATCATTTATACGAGGGTTAATGTAGAGCAAGTAAAAACATTATAGAAAGATATAACAATTTAATAAAGCAGTTTAATTATTGATACAACGAAGTTTAGGATTAAGATTTATTGTAGAACATTTAATAGTGAGTTAACAGCAGTAAACAGCATTTGTAAGCAACAAAAACGATCATATATTCTCCATCTGGTTGCTAGGTAAAACCACCACACATTTTTCTATTGTATTTTACCTGATAATTAAAAATCTAGCTTTTAAAAAAGGTTGCTTATGATAATATTGACAGTTATATAAAATATTATAACATTAGATTTATTCATTTCTGACGCTTTAACAAAATTAAGCAGTATAATCATATGATTTAAGCATGGTAACAACTTTTAGATTAACAATCAGATAAATAACCAAAAATAGAGTTTACTAATTGCAGTAAAAGAAGTAAACAAGGTAAAGAGCATACTAAGCAAGACCAAATTCATGCCTCGTAATTTATATTTTTAGTTTTTGACCATGTCAACTTGTTTGCTTTAGTGTATACACCTCTATTGATAATTACATAGAAATTATTTTGACTGATTTAAAACGAGCGTCAGTTAAAGGTATACATCTGTTATTTAGTAAAAAATTGTCGTACAACTCTGTAGTAACATAGAATATTGATTATTATATTTATTCTTAGTCGCACACTCTGGCTTCGTGTATCTTCGTATACATACTTAAAATTAATCTAAAAATCTGAATAAAAATTCATATAGAAGTATATCTAGGGTAAAATTTGCTATTCATCATGCCTTTCAAATAAAGTTTTAACATAAAATAATGTTAATAAAGTTTTATCATGTGAGTGTATATATTAGACTAAATACCATATTAAGTAGTTATACGGAATACTGCTGTAATGAGTTTAACAGTTTAAGGTAAACTTACGCAGAAAATGTTTATATTTAGAAATAGGTATTATAGTAGATGGAAAGAAATAAAATGCATGACTCATAGTATATATATTTTCTTTTTTTCTTTTTTTTCATGGATCGCCACTTATTCTTTAACCTCGCGGAAATAGTTTGGCCGGACACCTATTTGTCGTGGCGCTCCACTGCGAGTTGTGGATACGCCGGAATTATTTTTTTGACGCTTGCGGGTCGCGCACGCGTGGCTAGGGTGTTAAGCACGTAACTTTTCGCGGATGTTGTACGTCATAAAGGTCGAACGGGGACGCGGCGAAATTGGCGGAAATACGCGGCGGGCGGGACGCTCTCAGGGCTGTGTGTGTAGCGCGGTGGGCGGGAACGACAGGGGGTACCCGCAAACTGCAGGGTGCGGGAGCTAAATGAATGTACTTATGCGCGAGGAAGTGTTTGTCAGCTATATGTTATTGCGCACTGGTGGTTTAAAAATAAAATTAAAACGGCAATTATGACCTAGGAGAACGGAGCAATCAATTTATATAGACTCTGTTACTATTAGAATTGTGGAATAAGGAAGGGTAGAATTATTATGGATAAAATTAGGACACATGCCGAGTCCATATGCTGCTTGTCTGAAGATTCATTTTCAATTATTATCAAACTGCTTGAATAGATCATCAATGCAGAGGCATCAATGCTGAGGCTACAAAGTTGAGACACATAATCTTCTAATATTTTCTATTATTAGCTTTGAGTGCATCAAAAATTTATAGAGTAGCTGTGAGTATGTTAAGATGTAACTCTGTGTTTGATAGGTGATACGGTTGTCATTTAATGTGTTTATAAATAGGCGGAATAAGATATGTAAGATGGTTTCTTATGGTTTAGCTTAGACTGATAAATATTATGTTTTCGCTTATTAAAGAGCCTTTGTGTATGTATGTCAAAGGTGAGGAAAAATCCAGGTGTATATAGAGATAGTTATGTTAGCTGAGCTCCGTAAAGACCGATGTATATTGGGTTTAGTGTATAGCCCGTTAAATTGGTCTATTCAGTTGAGGAGAAGATGGGTAACATAAAGTGCTTTAATGTTGAATATCATCACTTATGATGTGTATCACACGTGACAAATAAGCATTGAATGCTCTTGTGTCAGGGTATTCACGACCATCGACATACTTACGGCTCACTTGTGTAGGTGTGTGTGCAAGTAAATATATATAGTTATAGGGCTATAAGTGATAGATAAAAGCACAACTCATAGTAGGAGCATCGCTAGTAGCTAGCTAATATACAGCCCAATCGAGTTCCTCAATGACCTTAATAACATCAACCAGGGGTAGACACGCATATTAGGGCTATTCTAATGGCTTCAAGGGAAGGCTTGAAAAGGCTTGAAAAAAGTGGCAACTATGTGGCACTATGGACAACACTATTCATTATTAATGTGGCTAACTATTTATTAACAAATTTATTGAGCATTCTTATGTAGGCACTCACTCGGTACACTATTTTGATGAGTAATTTAACATATTGGCAACTCTTTACGGCTTATATTTATATTACCATTGAGCACTTTTCCCATTTATATGGCACTTATTATACACTACTTGGACACTATATCTTTATTCTAAATGACTAATTATTAATACTGATAGAACTTCACCTAATAGTAAACATCCTAGATACTTCCATTTTGACGCGTTTAATGTGATTATGAAGAGTAACGCATTCAAAGTTGAACGGCATCAATAATTTAACTGAGTCATCATAAAAAGCTATAATTAGCTATAAGGTTATCGCAAATAAGATACAATTTGTCAAATTTGTAGCCTTGGATAATATCAAAAGGGATTGATTAACCGGAAATAAATTTTTGGGTTTAACAAAATTATAGCCTACCTTTAGTTTCCTTACTGGAAAGACAATATGAGGTTGTTAGTCACCGAAATTAATAGGGCATTAGTACCGATAAAATTAGGTAAGATGGCAAAAATAATTAAGGTTTGAGTACCAAAATTGACCATTGGGATAAGACCAATAGTGAGCATTTGGACACAGTGTGTATTGTTAACTGATGTTGATTATTTTAAGTTGTGTTTGTAGGCGGTAAAGAATATATATATATATAATATTTTATAATATTATATTCTTATTTATATAATATATATATATATATAGTAAGTAATATAATATATATATTAATTATTAATAGGTATATCAAATCCAATACTTCCATGATCACTGTCCTACAATGAATTAGCTTCAGATGATCACCATACTGATTATTAATATCATAAATATAAATTATATTATTTATATATATATTAATAATTATATTTATATATATATATATATACTATATATATTAATATAATTATATTAAATATATATTATATATATATAATATATATATATAATATATAATATATATATACTAATATGTTATATATATTATTATATAAACTATATTATTATATACAATTATATATAATTATATAATAATAAATATAATATTAATATATATATATATTATATATATATATGTATATTATAATATATATATAATATATTATATATTATAATATTTATAATATATATTAATTATTAATATTATATTAATATATATATAGATATAAATATATATATAAAATATTATTAATCATTATTTATAATTATTAGTTTTTAGAAAAGGGTAATTTATGATCGATAAGGTTGTGTGATTTCACCAGATTTGTACAACCTCTATAGTGTGCTTATAATCTGAGAAATTAATATAACTTGTACGGAATTAAACTAAGTAGGTATGAGGTATTTTGACTGGGACATTATATTTAGTAAAAGCGCACGTGGTAAGTATTCTCTTAATGAAGATTTCCGTTAGACCTAGTATATCATCAGTAACATTTGAAGTTGGCTAATTTTTATTAATTAAATAAAATTAAATTAATAAATAATAAAATATTTAACATAGATAATATAATAAAAGTATAAATAGATTAACATATATAATCAAATCATAATTCGATTAAAATTTTTCGATTTATTAATTTAGAAGGTACAAAACATATTATGATTAGCATGATGGGTTTCCCACGTGTTTTGTATTGCGGTTTACGAATCACATGTTAATTTTACTGTATTTCTACCGTGGACGATTCTCAAAGATGAAGAGACTATTATAATCAGTAAAATAAATAGTATCAACTTAATTTAAAATTACTGTAATTAATTCAAATGTTATATCATTAATAAGACTACGAATAATTCAATAATTAAATTAACTCATATACTTCAGGTATTAAATGAGCTTGGATGGTTAAATACTGAATAGTCAAAGTTACTTGACGTTGAAAAATGTAGGCAGCTCAGTACACAAATTCTCTATATCTTCTACACTCTTATAATCGCATTTCAAATAATTTTGAATTTCTCAATCTCATCCGTCACGTTTTAACATATTCTCTCTTAACTCTTCGTATAAATCTAATTAACTACTCTTAAATCCTCTCTATCTCTCTCTCTATCTAAGTCTCTGCTCATCTATCTTATTATCTCTCTCTACAGTCGTTCTTTACCTATATTTATAAATCTTTAAATAATATATAATATATATGATATTATCATAAATATATATATATTAATAATTTTAAATATATATATATATATTAAATTTATATATATTAAAATAATATACCTGTATTTATATAGTACCAATAACATATTATATATATTAATATTTAATTAATTAATATTATATTATTAATATTTAATTATATATATCTTATATATATATATAATATATATATATATAATATATATACATATATATATTATATTATATTAATTTAATATGATATATATATATTATATACTATATATTTATAACTATTATATTAATATAATATATATAGTATATTAATAATATTATATAAATATATATTATATATATATATTAATAATATATTTATTCAATATAAGGATGAAGATAAATATAGACTAGGTAATATATATACTATTATTATATTATTAATATATATATATTATATTGACCTTCTAAATACCTATCAAGTATATTATATCAATATTATATCAATAGAAATAAGAAAAGGTAAAGTTCGAATTGACACTTAATAGAATATACCATATACTTTTTAAGTTCTAAATTTATATAACTTCATTATTATTTAATTTATATATTATATAAATTTATTCAAAATATTTTATCATATTTATATATATAATTTAATTCCATGACAGCTTTTCAGATATGATTTATGTGCCAACTAACTATATGCTTTTAACTTTATTTTAGTGTTATTATATTATTTATATATATTCAAATTGGTTGATTATTATTATTATTTTTTATCTATATTATTTATGAATATATACTTATATATTAATTTATTTACTTTATTCCTTTATAATTTAATATAGTATAATATAAATTGTTATATCAGGGCATTTGCTTTAATGTTTACAGGACTCCGAATTTATTTATTCTTGTTTAATGACCTTCGTATTTTCGACCCACCTCCACATATTTATTTTTCTTTCCCTACTGTTAAGTGCTTTTTTTGTGTATTTGAGAATTTCATGGTAGGTACGGAATTTATTATTCCGATGGTTTGACCGCGTAAACGAACTGGCTATTCTACAGTCACAACTCTTAAATTCGTATCAATGGGGTCTCATATATATATTTTGATTTATGACGATGACAAGTTGGACTTTTCTGTACACCTATAATTGAACCAAAGAAAGCGTAAGCAAGTTTTTGAGAGTCAAGAAAAGCCCTTGGACTGGTAGAAAAGGGAGCACGGATGTTGATCCGGATTTTTGACGGAACGTCGTTGACTTTCTAACAGACAACGTAAGTGCTTTTTGCTCTGGCGAGTGGGTTATAGTGGGTGTGCTGTCGATATGTGGTGATATGTGTGTGTTGTGCATACGTGTCTTCAAACGTTAGGGACAATCACCGGTAGCAAAACCTGGTTCAGCAAGATGGTATAGTCACCTGAACAATGTTGTCACGGCTCATCACTTCAGGAATAGTTCAGCGATAAGTATTCGCAATCATATTGAAACGCACAGTGAATTACTCAACACGCACGGTGCACGCTCACAACAAAAATATATGAGGAGCACACATAACGAGTACGACGACGTTTACGAAGATCCACTTCTCCGTCTTAGACATAAGCCATGCAATACATACCTTATCCGAAGAGGTCAAAAAGTCGCATACAACATCAAGTTACCCAAAGTGTTCAACAGAACTTTACATTATCGGATTGCTGCTCAAAATTGGTCTTGCCTTCACTCAAAATTCTATTGTGCTTGCAAACTCACTATATTATAGGTCAAGGTGTCCGGCTCCAATTGCTCATACCGCGTCGGTAATAGGTCCGTGTTCAGGCCATGGCTCTAATAGGGGAAGGTTATCAATTCACGCGACAATATATCATATTCCTTTCGTTACGTGCGGACTTAAAAATGATATAATATAACATACAAAATCACACTGTAATGACTTTAACCTTTTTTATTTCCTTCCAGTAAAAGAAATTAATTATAAATATTAACTGTTAATATATAGAATATTTAAGAATTATATTTTATTTAATTCAAATTAAAAAAGAGCAGACATATGTATATATAAAATATAAATATAGGAAATATATCTTAATATTTATATATTATTATATATAAATTTTATTTTTATAAAACCTTAACTATAAATGTATATAACTTTAATATTTAAGATATATATATTTTATTTATATTAAATTATATTATATATTTATATATTATATATTATATATATATAACATACGTAATATAACATCTTTTTCTCTCTAATTTTTTTTTTTTTTTTTGTAAGGAATAAAACTTAAAAAAATTAATTTAAAAACATAAAATGCAAGTTTTCCCAGATGTGTTTATATTTCGCATCTATATCAGAAGTGGGAATTTATCCCTATACACCACCCTTGTGAAATGAAATCGAAAACTCAAAATTATTTCAATTTCTACACTCAAAGAGTTTAAATAGTATAGAACATTAAAATGACGTGAAATAATAATTAAAAAAAATTTATGACACTAAAAAAACTTTTTTTTCAATAAAATATGAAACATTAATAAAAAATTATCTGAAACTGCCTTATATCCAAATAAACAAAACATCTTAAATGGATTAAATAAAACTAGAGTTTTAAGGCTTTTAATTTACACCTACTGAATACATCTCATGTTTTAGTAAATTTTTGGAAAATCTATCGTATTGGGCAAATCATAAAATGTTCTATAAAAGGTCTATAAAAAAAACAAATCCTTGCAAAAATGGCATAAAAATATAAATTAACCATGGTGCAACATTTATAAATTATTCACTGAGATAAAATTAACCTTTCTAAGACTTACACTATAACAGCCATTGCTATTATTGAATAAGTCAAGAATGAAGTGATAAAAAAAAGTTGAAAGTACTTACGAGTTTTATTTTGAACGAAACTAAATAACTGAAAATTTAATCAGAAGCACCGACGTGGCTACACGCACAGTTGTTGCTTGACTAACAAATAAGGATTGATTGGCGCATACTTCCACCCCCAATAGGCGATCTAACTATACCTATGGCCAACTTTCTAATCAGGTCTCGAGGATATGCAGAAAGGAAATGAGAGGAATCACCTGTTATTAAATATAGTTTGCTACAGTGCTTTAATTATTGTTTCCTTAAGTGGCAGGGATTATATTGTTAGGTATATAAGATTTGATATTATTTCCAAATCACACTAATTAAAGGTTCACAAGTGGATTAGCGTATTAATTCAGCTCAAAGATTCGTTATACATTTAATGTGGAGTATTTTGAAGGATCTTATTATAAAATTCTTATTGTCTACTAAAAACAAATATAACTTGAGGTTAAGTGATTAACATAAGGTAAGGGTCATTTCTCTGTTTCTTATATATTAATTTGGCAGATATCTAAATTAATACGTGGTAATGTGTGTTGTAGGTTAAAAAAGGTTAGTGTTATGTTTTAAATTAATGGGTATTGGGTTATTAATTTCATTACACTGTATTAAAACATTGCCATTAGTCTAATGGCTTGGTAGTACCTTATTACGGAATTCAAGATCGATTTTATATGGGCTACACACTATTTCATATTTAGGGTGCCATTTCTTAATATAGACATAGGTATTTAAGGGGTTTAGTTGCACTGGAACAGTACCTAAGTTAACCACATCTGATTATTTAAATTATATTACTCATAGCTCTTCTTTTATCATTACTTCATACCAAAAACATGAATCATATAATTGTTAAATGTGATTTTGATTAGATGGAGTCTAACCTTAGCTTGTCAATACAGCACATAAGACATAAATTAGTTATATCACTTCACTTTACTTACATGGACGG
This sequence comes from Trachelipus rathkii, assembly GCA_015478945.1. NCBI lineage: Eukaryota > Metazoa > Arthropoda > Malacostraca > Isopoda > Trachelipodidae > Trachelipus > Trachelipus rathkii. The sequence goes on from JABUQX010014075.1 coordinate 12,001, forward strand.
GATGAGACCATTTATTTATGGTGAGTAATACTCTAGTCAGAAAGTTATTATATGCATAAAAGTCCTTTGCGATTGATCATATACTAAAAACTAACTCTTTCTTTATAGTTTTTCGGTGTGTTATAATTAATATCTATTATCAGAGCTGCTAATTGATTACAGGTGAGTGTATTGTGATGTGAAGGATTTTTATTCCTAGATCTTTTTTATAATTATTTAATTTAATAGAGATATTTTTTATATATTTTAATTATTTATAGTTTATTTATGTTAAGGATTGATTTTATTATTTTTTTAGTTGTTATAAGGTTAAAGTAATAGATATATGTGAGTATCCTGGTCGAATTAATAAAGGAGAATCCATTAAAATTATTATTCTAATTGTTAAAGCTTAATGAAAATTTATGTTTATTTATGTTATTGAATTTTTCATTTTTGTTTTATACATTTTATGTTTTATCGGCTTTTGATTTAATATTAATAATGAGTATAAGATCAGATGAAATGGTGATACTGAAAATAATCACAATAATGAATATTATAGCTCTGAGTAGTGATAGATATATCGAGTTATAAGATAGAAACAGAATAATTGCTCATTTACTTAAAAAAGTATTTATTTTTAATTGTGTGTGTGTGTGAATAAGCATCAGTGCAATTCTGATCCTAAAGCATATATTGTAGACGGCTATGTATTGATCTCCATTACAGAATTTTGTTGAGTAGTTAGTGATAGAGTGCTTGAAATTATTTGACGCAGTTGTTTATATGAAAGAATAAATTTAAATTAATTTTTATAAGTAATGATTGAATAATTGTAAGATATATAAAATGTTAGGAGATATTTAATGAAATAATCTTCTGGTGTGAGTCCACATAATTTTGATATAGAAATAGAATGTATAATATTAGCACAGATTCGAGCTTCTGTGTTACTAGAAGGATATTATCATTATATTAAGAGTATTTGTGAATATAATTAAACATGGTAATTGATCATTTAGTTAATTATATGAGTTAACTCATAAGATAGTAAGGAGGAACTCAATATAGAGATGTGGGATCTTAGAGAAGAGTTGGCGAGTTGTATGTATTATATTATTACTCTCATATATTATTAATATTAATATGTGCATTTTTGAGTTCTTAGTTCTAAGATCTTCCAACTTCCGATTAGTTATTTCATTTGTAATTATTTATTCTTATATAAAAATATAAGCTGTATAATTTATTTATAATTTATAATACATATATTGTTGCTTAATATTTTAGAAAAGTTAATAGTATTGATCTAATTAGGAACTCTGATATATTCACTGGAGATAGAGTGTTCACATATGAGTTATATAGGTTGGATACTTGATGTGAATTATCTGTGACTTTTAAGTTATTGAGTTAAATTTGGAAGTGAAATTGTTGAATATATAAGCTACAGTTTTACGACTACAGAGTCAAAAGTTAATTAGATGTAGTCAGTGTCTATTGATTGATGTAGTCTGATTACTATGCGGATTGTTAGAAAGATGCGAGCGGTGAAAAATCATATTTTGTACGACCATATTTTTAGAGAGATATTAAAATAAAATCTTCTTACACGGGAACTATATTTCTGATAGCTGCTTCGTTTGAGAATAGATTAAGGTGTGTGTATACTTGGGAGAACATTGTAAGAACAGTTACAGTTATTGTATAATCTTTGATGGGTATTGAGGTTAGAGCGTTCAATCAATGCACAATTATTATAACACAAACGAAAATTCTAGGAAGAGAGCAAAAATAGAGACTATTTCTCGTGTGCTTCGCATTTGTTACTCGACACTTTAATTTCTATTCAATTCTTCGTACATTTTCTTTGTTTCGACAAAACTCAAAACAGTCTTACTTTTTCACGTTTCTCACCACAGGCACACGATCAGAACTTTGAACGCGCTACCTTATTAGTAGGTCGGGACGACGGCGTTGGATGTAGACGGGAAGAATCGTGCTCAAAGAGATCCGGTTTCAACGTGTGTTTTGGAGATTTAATCGTACTGAAAGATGCTAACACGAGTTAAGGGTGTGCTATTTGTTATATATTCTCAATTATTTGAGGACGTTTGAATTAGGGCTGTTTTAGAAAATTAGATAAATAAAAAATAAATTGGTGGTGAGTGGTGGCTTCAAAGGAGTGTAAATCAAGTTAAGGAAGACAGTTATTAACGTATATATGTTGTATTTTATCGAAAATTTGGCAACAAGAGGCCCCGAGGACCTTTTTGGTTCAACGAGGAGTTTTAAATGAATCGGAAAGGAGGATGTGTTAGGCGGGAGGCAATTTTTTGTTTTTATCAACAACGTGGTCTCTGTCTGGAGAAAGTCGTTGGTACGCGGAGAAGTACCGCCACGGGGTTCTTAGGCTGAAATGCTAATTAGGAGAGTGAATAGGAAGAGGCGATGAATTTTTTTTCACTCGCTGAATATCGCGCGTGTCTTCTACCCTGTATTGGCAAAGGAAACAAGCAGATGAACATGAAGTTATGGGGGAGAAAGGAATTAGTCGAAGAATGGAATGAAGTGTCATCCGTCAACGATTACAGTCTCCTTAGCGAGAAGACAAGCGTCATCAAGATGTTAAAGCGTATTCCAATTATAGTTGGCGTAGAGCGAGCAGGCCCAATAGCCGATAAGTGTCAGAAAAAACCGCATAGGCGGATGGAGTCTTTTTGGAGGAAAGTATTAAAAATTAAGAGATACGAGGTTGTGGGATTTTATATCATAGGAAGCGAAGGTGGTGTATTTATAACGAGAAGGAATTGTGGTGAAACATAAATCAAGTGTGTTCAAGAATTGGTTGAGACGATCCGGAATGTGTATAGGGTTCTTTGGATTAGTTCTCGCAGATCGTTTGAGAATGCTGAATGATGTCGGCGTCCCCACTGAAATAGTTTGAGAGGAAATATTAGTGTTGTGTACTTGAAATCCCTAAATATTATTATATTATAATATTATAATATATTTATATATTATATTATATTATAATTATATATATATATATATATTAATATAATATATATTTATATATATATATATATATTATATATATATAATATATGGATATATATATATATAGTATATATTTATATTATATATATATATATATATATATATATATTATATATTACATAAGATATAATATATATATATATATATATATATTATATATATAATATACTCTTATATAATATACTATATATATATATATATATATAGTATATATTAGTAATCTTATATATATATATATAGATATATATATATACTATATATATATATATATATATATATATATAATATATATATATATATATATATATATATAATATATATATTATATTATATATATGATACTATATATAATATATATATATATAGTATATATATTATATATATATATATTATATTATACAGTTTATCATATATATATAATATATATTATTTATATATTTATAATATATATATAAATTATATATATATGATATATATATATATAATATATATATATATATTATATATTATATATATAAGTAGCACGTGTCCAATTCGGCGATAAACTTGAATCGGATCTGTAAATACTTTACTTTTTGCGGTGTATATTTACCAGGGTAAGTTTGTCGTACTGTCCTAAAATTTATAAGCGCGCTATGTGGGTGACGTTAACCGTCGTACTAAGTTACGTAATTTCCGTGGCCGGAGGGTTTGCTGGACCTACAAATGAAGGAAATGAATCAAGAAGGCTGAAATTTGGAGGAAAGGGATTCGTAGCGGCGAGCCGTGAGTGCATTGGATCGGATCCGGAATTCGGGATCGGAGTTGGCACACGGTACCTGGCTCGTGCGTTGCAGGTTATTAATCTTTTGTATGAATAATTACAGATATTTGTGATATCTTTATATATTATCATAATCTTTGGATCGAATATGATGGTTCTAAGTTCGTAAAGGAGTCTGGGGATCCCAGAACTCATCATGAACTGTAGAATGAAACAGGAATGATGAAAGTGGAGAAAGGAGGCGGAGTCGGATTCAGAGAGATAGAGTCGGAGAAGAAGTCTGGTCAGAGGAGTAGGGTGACAGCGGCACGGGGTGTGAGCGGTGCGATGCGGGTGAATTAATAATTATTCCGTTTGTCATATTGGGTATAATAATATTGTTATGAAGGTCGTAGAAGTCACTATTCGGGCAGATAATTTCGGAAAAGGATTCAGGAAACCTCCCCGGAGGGGGGGGCCAGAGAATTCGTATGCGGCAAAAGAAAGACAGGGTAGGAAGAAGGGAAGGAGAAAGGAGGAAGAAGGAGGAAAGGGAATAGCGTCTTACAAAGAATAACACCATCTACAAACTGGCAACTATGACGTAATTTTTAATCTCGTTTTCTTTTTATAAACGACAACTAAAATATATTGTGAGCTTTTTATTCTTGTTGTAATTAATTTTTTTAATTTATTTCAAATTTTATTATATTTTATATATTTTTAAATAATTTATTTGTATTTGATTTAAACTGCGCATAAATTTTAAATTAATAAATTTCATTCTATATGTTTCTAAAGAAAAGAATGCCGTTCTGACCGAAATGGAAGCATAAATAGTAAATCAAACAACACCCCTACCTCTCACCACCCCCACGTGATGTTTTGATCTATTAGATCTATTGATCTATTGATCAAGTCATATTTTGTATAACAATGAACATCAAAACTTTTTATATTTATTATGTGTATACGTTAAAAATGCCATTTTTAACACGCCTAAGGTAAACAGTAATCAATAAATAACCCACATACCTCACCCCCTGTGATTATTGATCTAAATTGATCTTTGATCTATTAATTTATTGATCTATTGTGATATTTGATTCAAGTCATATTTTGTATTAACATAACACATTTCTTTATCTTTTTATGTTTATAATGTTAAAGTTTAGCGTTTATAAACACCCTAAACGTAATCAGTAATCAAGAAAACAGTACTCCAATTATCCATGTATTGATCTCTTGTTATTGAATTTATCTGATCAATTGATCTTTGATTAGGTCTTTTTTATTAACATAACAAAAAATTTTTTATTTTATTTTATATGTTTTAAAAATATATTTTTATAAAAATTTAATTCATTTTATGTTTTAACAAAAATTAGTTTTCACACCTTGTAGCAGTAAATCAGTAAATCAGTAATAAACATTCGTATAAAGAAATAATCTAGAAAAAAGAAATAGAATAAATGCTCGATAAGAAGACGGAAGGGGAGGGGAGAAGGGGGAGGGGCGGGAGCGAGAGGCGCGCTCAGGCACGAGGACCTAGAGGGCCTCGGCCCTCGGCCCGCCCTCGCGCTCCGCCCTCCGCCACCGCCCTCCGCTCCGCCCTTGCCTCTCTCCCTAATCCTATGATCTATTGATCTATTGATTCTTTTGTTTCATGTCCATTTTAGGATCATTTGGTAAACATGACATAAATCAAGTTCTTATAAATGACGGTGAATATTATGCTAACGTAAAAAGTTTTCACATTAATAAGCTAAATAGAATACGGCGACCTGGACAGAACAAGGAGATTGGGAGGGGAAGGCGATGGAAGGCGGTTGAGAAGGAGAAGGTGAGAACACTCGGTTTTTTTGAATTATAAAGCGAATGTGTCACAATGCTTAACTAACAGTATTACCATGATTTATACATTGCTCAACAGGGGAGTGTGAAAAAATTAAAATTTTGTTATTCAATACACTATGCTTAATAACAAATAAACTATTATGGAATATAAGTTATGTAGTTTGCTGTATTAAACATATCAGGTTATAATTATTAACAATTAATCTTTTCAGATTTTTTAAACCAAAAAAAAAAATTCACATAAATTAAAGTCTGTTAATTATTATACTGATTTTGTCGATACTATGTAATATTAATGCCTAAACGTAAAATAAAATTAGAAGAATATCATAAAACTCACAATGCATGTACAAAATCCTAAGAATACCTTCTAAAATCAAGATGGAAAGGCTTTTTCATTTACCAACAAAGAGTTTTGAATAATATTACTTTAATAGAAAGTAATAGTATTAACATGGAAATGAGAGAAAGATGTATTGAGCAGGAGTGGAGTTGGTTGCATTTTCGACTATATATGTGAAGTTAACATATCTCTTGAGTTCTAAGTTAGGGATTGGTTCAAATAGCCAATTTTTTAAACCCCATTAAATGGTAGAAATAAATTTAACAAACTCAAGATGTATATTTGGTAGGTGTACTATTATCAGATTAGGTTATATTGCATTAAATTAAGTTGATCAAATAAAACTAAATTATGTTAAAGAGTTATAATGTCAATAAAGATAGTTCTAATATATAATCCAATAGTCAGTGTGAGATTGGAGTTTAAGTGGGTCGAAAAATTTGATCATAACCATGAAGTCCCCTCTGAATATATAGTTTAAATGGAAAATTCACAATTCGTATAATTGGCAAACATTATAAAATTTTATAATTCATGATAAAAAATAATGTTCTTTTTATAATAACGCTTTATACTATCAAGGAATATTATAGTGTCTTAAAGTAACACAAACATCAAATTCATTAATTATGAAAGCTTAGCGAATTACCAAATACCTGAAATAAAATAATAATTATGTACAGACGAAAACCTCATAACCTCAGATCTACGTCAGATATAAAACTCTTAAATGAAAGTTCTATAGTGTAATATAGGTGGTAAAAGTAGAGCGTTAGCGTAAGAGGCGTACAGAAACGGTGAAATTATGGTTTGCCAGCTGTTGTTTGAAGTATATCTGTATAGTTTATGAGTTATACAGTTAATAATATACCATTAAATTTTCGGATTGATATATTTAAGAGAAATTTTATCCATTAACCATGTTAATGTATAATACTGACTCAAGCGAATTATTCTAACGGTATCAAAGTTTTTTAGCTTAACGTAATTTTTTTTCACTCTGTAAATTAATTAAAACTTAAGTAATAATTACTCTGATTACCGTTTAAATTCAAAATATGCAAAGTTTATCAAATATATAAGAATAAGGATTTTATCAATAACATAAAATAGAGTCCTTTGGATTTAGAATAGTGAATAAGTGAGAACGGTAACAGTTATGTTTTAAGAGGCAGTAAAATGATAATAGTTAAATTAGATAGACGGGGAGGAGGGAGGAGTGGGGAGGGGAGGGGGAGGAGGGAGAGGGGGCGTAGTAGGGGGGGAGGGGAGGGTGAAGGGTGGCGGTGTGCAGAGGCTGACGGTGGAGCGCGCTAAGCGGGTGGCGGAGGATGCGTGACGGAGGCAGAGATTTAGCAGAGCGCCCGTGAGGGGCAAGCTAATGCGAGGAATTCCCGTGGAGGAGGGGTGACGGGCACCCTTAGAGGAAGACCCAGTTAACATTTTTACTTTTTATAATGAAAGTAATAAATTTCATTAAAATTCTCATAGGGCTTGTACCCAAAAACGAACATTTAGTAAATCAAACCACCCGCCCTACCCTCTTCACCCCTTCATGATCTATTAGAATTATTGGGATCATAATACATTGGATTTCAAGTATAATTTAGTATCATTATTTCTGAAATAAACTACATAAAAATAGTTCGACTAATCCATCTCTCGTATGTGTGCTAACAGTAACAAAGTTTTAACTCAATAAGGTAATTATATATATACTGAACTGAAAGATATAATTTTAACTGCGAAAGCTAAATGCATTGCGACAGAGAATACGAACAACATACGATGGACAAAGTTTTCCATACGTATAAAATAAAGTAGAACTTTAAAGTGTATACTAGAACTGTTAACCTATTCAAGATCTTTTTTCAGGAACAGATAAACTAATTATTATTGTACAATTTAGTAGCATTTTCTTTACTAAACCTCTTTTTCTCCTAATTTATCCATTAATCCTTAATAATACAATTTTTGATTAAATAAGGATTTGCTTGATGACAAACATATATTTCAGGGGGTGATTTCTTTCAGACTTCGCATGTATTTGATGTTTAAACTAAACATAAGCTAACATAAATATACCTGAAACTAAGAAATAAACATAGTAACGACAACTAACATTACCTACACGTAATGAACTAATTTAATGCTAACATCATTAAAGTTCCTTACTATTCAAAGTAAGTTAGGTAAAAGGGACATATGCAAAACTAATGTATTAAACTATTTAAAACATATGAGCAACAGATTAAGCGTAATTATCTAATACTAAAATGCTTAACAAATGACATTAAAGAAACCAGATCTTGAACTATGAATTGATGCAATGTGACCGGTCAGCTTCATGTGAGTGTAATGATCACTTCTCCACCATCAAACTTACATGACAATGAATAAAGAGCAATCAAAATTCTTATACAGAGCTCATTTCATCTATTTCAATTAGTACAGACAGCATCTTGCAGTGATGTAACTCGATATCAACTTCATGTTATACTAGTCGTCTTGCTTATATTAAATATTAATGAAATATTTATAACTATAAATAGGTTAAGTGTGCATTATCAAAATTCTTGTCAGTAGCATCATAAAATTAACCTAGTGATCATCACAGATGACGAAATAGGACCGCTAATCTGATAATATTTCCTGAATAAAACATATATACTAACATAAATATTAAATCTACCTTAAGGTGAATAAACAACCGACAATTAACAAAATATATTAATTTGTCAAGCTTTGACTGATGAATGAAAACCTCGATAGGCTTTAACAGGAAGGCGCTATCCCATACCAGAGGTAGATTTGCAGTAAACTGTAAATCTGTTGCACTTATTATTATTATTATTATCATTATTAGTATATATTAATATTAATTATAATTATTATTATTATCTATTATATTCTTATATATATTTATATGATATTATTCTGATATTATATGTATTAATTATTATTATCTCATTAGTAATGTATTATATATTCTAAAAGTTATAACTGTATATCCAACTTAATTATGTAATTTATTATATATGTATTTATTATTATTATATTTATTGATTATTATTATTTTTATTTCTTAATTATTAATATTTATTATTTATTAATTCATTTATTATTAGTTTCTACTGAGGGAGAAGACTTTAGATATGTAGTGATAGCTTAAGTGTAGTATGTAAGTTATGACTACTGTACATTAGGAATGAAGTTATGATGGGGTAGTGAATGAAATTAAATAAACTCATAAAAGAATTTTAATAACCGAACAGGCTAACACTAAGTTAACACTGCTAAACTAAAGAAAAAGGTGAGGGAGCAGTACATGTTACGTACGAAATAATTAACGGTGGGCAGCAATTAAAAAAGTAACTGATGAGAGAGAATACAAGATAAATACCCAGAATCGCATAGACAAGCCGAACGTATCTCGTAAACACTAATAGGAATTCTTAACTATAGCAATATTTACTAAGTTATGAATGCTATAATGAAGATGTTTCAGACTAGGTCTTAAACTGAAGGTGAATTTAGGGATACTGTTACGTTTAAGGGTACTCAAAAACGCATACTGCTTCAGATATGCCGGCTGCAATCACACATGACCATCTCAAGTCTAATGGTTAATAGACATAACCGAAAATTATTAGGCGAAGAGTCACACTACTTGTATAGACTGCTATTCAACCCAGACGAGATGAGCGAGTGAGACCCGACTCTCGAGGTATCTTTCGAGACGGGTATAGAGCGTGCATACAAGACACAGTCCTGTTGGACTGGTTCCTTGTGACCGCTTCTATTTTTTACAGTTCTGTCACCTACGCACGGACTTCTACACGGGCAGATCCCATGGATTTCTTGGACGGGCGTTGCACGCCAGATTTCATCGCTATCAGCAAAAGTTAGTGACAGAATTAGAGCCTAGATCCAGGTATTTAAAGTGAGAGAATTAAATTCAGGCAGGAAACACTGAGAAGATGTAGCAGCAGATTCCACAGACTAAGAGGTGGCAAGGAAAGAAGGTAACGCATCCGCGAGTATTGAGCAATGGAGTTAACCATTCTCAGCACAAAATCGTGGAAACAGACACCTTATGTGCTACGAGGGCGTCGTAAAGGTGTGGTACGTGAGTGAAAAGTTCTTTTGAACACCTGCCGCTGCGTGTACTATAAATAAGAAGATTATAAAGTATTAAAACATTAGTTATATTTAGCCTTTAAAGGGGCCTAAAATAAAAAAAGTGAACTGGAAAGTAATACTAGTTTATAATTTCTTTTTATTGCGCTTTTGACTTACACTGTCAGAAGCCGGGTGAAACCTTCAAGAGCCTCCCTATACCAAAGTGAAATTGATGTAACAGACTCCATACAAGGGCGGATTGAGACCCTTGTATAGCTGAGAAAATGAAACTGAAAGAGAAAAAAAGACTCGCAGTACTAAACAGAAAATCCGCAGTTTCCTTCGAGAAGGCCTTATTCAAGATTCCGTTTACATTGTTCGTATTGTGAGGATTTACAAATAACTATTCTTATTTATTGTATTTATGTTTATAGTCGCCAGGATGTTTATAGATTTTACAGACAGGAGAGAACGAAGAGAAACTCGATCGAAAGATAATATGGAAAAGTTAAGTTCGTTTTAGAGAGAGAGATCGATTTTGTAGAAAAGTATGTGTTTTCTAACAGAAATATATAGCAATTAAATTAACATAATGAAATATGTATTTAGGACAGGTATTATTATTTAACCTAACTCCATTGGAAAAATATATAGTACTTAAATAAGAAGAAAAAGATAAAGTTACAATATGAAATATAAAATAGATAAGTATATAATATATAATAATAATGATATCAGTAGCTTTGATAAATTATATCTTAAGAACTGAGTTACTAGTATAAAACTATAACAGAATTTTGAATAAATTATAGTAAGTATTGATCATTGATAATAGATTAGAAATGCTTGGTCTATGATACAATCGGTTATATGATGTGTAGATTATTATAATGATACTTTTCGAGGGAATGTTGCTGCAAAGGTGAGAAAGCCGGAATTAATGTAATTTTGGGGTCGTACAATCTCCCACAAAGAATCAATACGTAGGAGATTAAGTACAGCCTGGGGAGGAACCCCGTAGTTAGACAAGCGAAATCTCCACGATTGGACTATATTATGAATAAAGGATAAAGAATGAAAAAGCACATTCGGATGGACAGGTTCTCCAGCCACTTTCTGAACTCCTTGACTCATGATCCTTCACAACAGCACAATAGTTTCATAAATCACTTCGCTCTATTGGTAATTCACGACTCGTTCTCCTTAATTTTAATACTTCAAAAGCTCATCTGCTATGGTATTAAAACACTTGCGCAACAAAGCGAGGGCTCTGGTTTGAAATCTACAAGAAGAGATTAATAATAACTATATATTATTTAAAATCTGCGATAGCGTTAAAAATGATAATGTTGATGATACACCATCTTTCTTGGTGGAGTTCTGTTTGACCATTTACAGGGGTGTGTCCTAGATCGGGGTGTTAGAGGGCAGTCTCTGTCAAAGATGACTGACTGAATTCGAGGATTCTTGACTCTCGTCCCTCTCGTTTAAAGATGTGACTCAGATCCAGACAGGCATCCCGCCGGGACTTAGAGCCAAAAGAGGAGCTTTCGTCGGGCAACATCCCGCTCGCGCGAGATATTCCAATGTTGGGATTCGAAATAGGAGTGCTTCCGATCCAAAGCCACCCTGGAGTCTAATGCGGTTTCTCAGGAATCAACTGCGCGTGGAAACTTAGCGAAATGTTATCAAACTGTTTCGATATGCCCAAACCCGGTACCAGGGGCGAACCTCTTAACCGGGTGGGCGGCCATATGGATCGCCCTTGTCGAGCGCGGGCGAGAGAATGCCTTTCCCAATCCCAGGCTTTTCACGGGAATCTCGGCAGCGAAAATCCTCTCCTTCCTTCCCAGCGAAAACCCTTTCGCCTCAGAACAGTGAGAAGGTGGCAGGTTTCTCTGTCAAAGGCGGCCGGGTTCGAGGATTCCCGACTCTCGGTCCGCTTACGCTTCGCAAAGGACTGTGACTGAGGGGGGGCAAGATCAGTCCTTTCGTCGCCGGGACTTAGAAGTCGAGGTAGCTTTCTCGGGGCAACATCGCGCGAGAGTATTCCACTGTCGGATAAGCGGTCGGTCGCCCAGTCGCTCGCTCCCGGAAAGGAAGATAAAAGTTTTATGTTTTTCTAAGTCCAGTGCTCCTCAGGATATGTCACTCTGACCTGGGTTTAGGCAATCCACCGGGTCCAGGTCACTGTCACATAACCCTCAATTATCTCATAGATACTTCCCACTTGATTACCGAATGAAAAAATACATGTATACCCCCCCCGCGAGCCGGCCGCGCTTCGCGCGGCAGCCAGGAGGAGCTTTACTTCCGTTTGATTCGAAAAATCACTTTAGCCCGGCAGACCTTTTGACTTATGAGAACAAAAAAAAAAAAGAATCTTCAAATCATGCAGCAGCAGACACCAAGGTCTGCTTGCTGCCTGCTTCGTAGTGTGAAGCAATTTTGAGTCCTTCCTGTTCCCCGGCTCTCCGTGTAGACCTCTGGTATTTGACAAATAGATCCGATTTCTGGCTCAGAGCCGGTAGATATAAACCTACAATCCGGTTCCGGGCTGCTAACATGCTTCGTAAGAGGATGCTACTGCAGAGTCCCTTCCTCCAAGGTCACTGAAATCTCGCAGCAGCGAAGACTCCTCTCCGATTCCACTCCCAGGGCGAAAAACCCGTTTTGACGCTACGCGACACGTGAGAGAAGCAGGTGCATGTGGATGGAAGGGTCAGCTACGCGTGGTCTCGGAGGGATTTCCAGACTCTCGTCCGTCCCTTGAGAAGCGTTGTAAAAGGCGGGCATATATTCCGCCCTTACCCGAGGAACAGGGCATACAACCGTCGCGGGACCTTCCCTCAGACGGTCCGAAAGAGGAGCTTTTCTCAGGACAACGAATCGCCGGCGAGATATCTTCCAGAGTTTGGATTCGAAATCGAATTTCCACTAAGTCACCCTGAGCTATGCGTTTCTCAGGACTACTCAACATGCAAAGCTGTTGTCGGTAGCGAAAATTTTCAATATTTTCTCTGAATCCGAAACCTCACGTGATCGGAGCAAGAAAGTTATGTCTTCTACTCCACAGGCAGCAGACCTAAACTAACAATTGGTGGTCGGCAAGGCCCTAGCTCGTAGAGAATGCTTACCTACATCGTCCGTTCCTCCACAGCGTCCACTGGAAAATCTCGCGCAGCGAAAACTCTCTCCTGATTCCTCCCTAGCGAGAAAACACACCTTATTCGCCTAAGACAGTGAGGAAGGGCAGGTCCTGCGTCGGCAGTCGTCCGGGGCTCGAGGGATTCCCAGACTCTCGTCCGAATTAAAGCGGCAGGATGATCCTTCCTGAGGAACGACATCTGGTACTCTCTCTGACAGGGACTGGTCGAGTCGAGAGAGAGCTAATCTCAGCTACCATCCGCGCGGAAGGATTATTCAGAGTTTGGATTCGAAATCGTGATTTGTCCGCCTAAGTCACCCCTGCAGCTATGCCGTTTCCAGGGAATAACTTCACGAGTTGGCGCTGGACTTTAGCGAAATTTTTCATTTCGAATCCGTGTGTTGGAACTAAACTCGACGTAACTGCTAAATAGATTTTTTCCTTCGCTTCTTTTATCGAGTCCACAGGCACCAAAACAACAACTGTTTCGAGTACAGTTGCTAGCTGCAATACGCTGCTATCGCCGGGAGGAAAACACTTAGTCAGCCAGCCAACTAATCCTGCGTGAGCTCGTGTATATCGTGTTGAATGATAGTGCCCAGCGACGCAAGGCACTCCGCAAACGAGCCCATACGAGTAGCGGGTTGATACCTGTGCAGCCTAGTTTAACTAAGGGGAGTCTCAGCGGCTCGTCCCCGAATTGACATGGGGAGACTCGACAACTCTTACATAAACACCCGGCTGTACGAAAGTCGGATACAAACGATTCGGCGCGAATACTCACGCTGTATGCCAGTCAGTCAAGGCGACGGTAGCAGGCCAATGAGTGGACAGTACTGACCCCAATGATCCAGTCTCTCCTTCCCTTCTGACAGAGAGGCCAAGAAAACCGGCCCTAGCCCGTGTAACCGCGTGCAGCGAAGATCAGCCTACGATCCCATGAAAGCCCACAACGGTCCTACAGGCCGCGCCCGCAATCCAGAAGGAATGCGAGTTCGGGAGCCGAAGCTGCAGCCATGGCCGGGGCAGTGTAATATTCCTTGCTCCCCCGGGTTAGTCGGATATGACTGCACCCGCTCAGATCACAAGTAGTAGCCGAGAAACGAGACATCGACCGAAAGGGGGATTCCCGAGAGCGTGTGACGAAAAATCGAGCATGGTGATCTACCGGTAATGGAGTGACCGGGCGTCAGTAGGTGAAGTAACTCTCAGAGCCCGCTCCAGCGTTCTACCCCAAAAGGTGGCGCGGAGTCCACGTGGAATAAAGTGGGAACGTGTCCGAGACGCTGCGATCTCAGAACGCCAACTTCGATCAGGAACCGCGCCTCGGAAGCGAGTACCCTCGTTATATCGTTCTATCCCTCGACAGAAACCGTTATTCTCCGCTTCATGTGCCCGTGGCAGCGCCTGGAGCCGGATTCTGCCCGTTACAGAGGCGTTCAGGCATGATATGTCCGGACGTGACGTAAGCATTCGACTACGCAAGTGGCTTAGTCGTAGTCCAAGTGCTGCAACCAGAGGTCCGCCCCGCAGCTGTTTTCCTCTTCGTAACTGCAGCGGGGCGTACCAATCGCACGGCGGCCGTTACCTGGACACAAGTAGGGTAGCAACTAACCTGTTCTCGCGACGGTCTAAACCCAACTCACACTGTTCCCCCCGGTAGCGGGTGAACAATCCGACGCTTGGCGTTGTTCTCGCCACGCAATGTGAATGGCGAAATTAGGCCAGACATCGAAGGAATCAAAAAGGCGACCGTCTCTCGCTATGACAGCTGTGGCGCCACAGCCAGTTATCCCTGTGTAACTCGACAACCCTCTTGCTCGAAAACTCTAGAGAGTCAAGAAGGATGGAGGCCCCGCTTTCACGGTCCCATATCGTATGCTGAAATCCGGATCAAGCCAGGCATTTGCCCTTTTGCTCTACGCGAGGTTTCTGACCTCGCTGAGCTGGCCTTGGGACGCCTGCGGTTATCATTTGACAGATGTACCGCCCCATCCAAACTCCCCACAATCTGACACTGGGGTCCTCGGACCAAAAAAACCGGGCCCCGTCCCGCCGCGAAAAAGAACGGCGCACGAAAGCCGGAGACAATTTTCGACGGCGGATGAGACCGCACCCCTCGCCGACCGCTCGCGCTACTATTCCAACAACTTCAAATACCGGTTCCGCACGCCAATACCCGCGCGAAGCAGCGGCAAGCAAGCCCGAAGACTATTCTACCCTTCTAATACGCAGAGCTGTGTTGGTAGGCCAACTACTGCGGGACGGTATCGAGAAAGAAAAGAGAGGAGGCTCTGCGAGTCAAATACGGGAAAAAAAGACGTAGTGAAGGAAGTACTGACCGGACGCTTACCGGCGAGATGCCCGAACAACGGCCCAAGCAGCGCCTATCCGAACTGTCGTCTTTTCTCGAGAATGAGCAGCGTGCCCGACGCGCACGCTCCTAAAAGCAGACCAATTTATAACCTGACCACGGTCAGTCAAGGGGAACGAGGGAGGCTGAATACCTGGAAGGTGGGCGGCTAACGAGCACGCTTGTTCGCAGCGGTCATAGAATCGAGTAGTGGGAGAAAGATCGAAGAGTAGTGGTATTTCACATGGCGCAAGAACCTTCCCGAGGAAGAGTTGCGGAGTATAGCGGGATGGTAAAGTAGACGACGGCGGAGGAGACAAGAGCGACGGATGAACTCGAGCCTGGAGCCAGTCAACCGCCGTACGCCGGCCTCTAACACCACATATGCCGTCATCTCAGCGGCGGAGGAGTAAAGCCGTAGCTCCCACTTATTCTAGCCACCCTCATGTCCTCCAATCAGATGTCAACTAGATCATAGCTCAACAGGGTCTTCTTTCCCCGCTGTGTCTCGCTAGGACCACCGTTTCCCCTGCCTGTGGGTTTCGCTAGACGGTCAGTTAGGCGGGCGACAGTAGGAACTTCGTTAATTCCTGATATCATGGGTCAAAGGCGCGTCACTGAAGTTAGAGTACGAGGCCATTTGGCCTACCTTAAGAGAGTCATCAGAGTTGTGTACTAGTCGCTCGACTAAGCCGCTCGTTTTAACATCCGAGGCGCTTGCATCTGAACTTATCTTCACACTTTGAGCATTTAGTAGCACCTGGGCTAGCAAATTCACATCTACGCGTCAAACCGGTTGATGGCCATTCTGCGATGCTTTAGGTTTTATATTTAGCACGAGCTCGCGGAGTCCAAGGACTGGTCCGTGCCCAGTTCTGAATATGAGACGTGTAGTAAGCCAGCCGACGACGGATGGAAGAGGGCCAAAGCCTGGTAAGAGACCTGCATTGCTGTGCGGACATCTCCCCCTTTAGATGAAACACAACCCAGCTCGCCGAGCAGCAGCCGCGGGCCACAGAATAGAAACTGCCGCTGCCGCCGCGAACCGAACCTCACCCGTTCCTAGCCCGCCATCTGTCCACGGAGGGAGAGGACGAATCCCGGACGAAAGCGCTCCCGTCCGGCATCGGAAACCCGCAATGGGAAGTCCTTATCCAGACCGAACGGGCCAGCCGAGACCCGCCCGAAGCCGCTGCCGAGACAGTCCCGATCATGGGGGAGGCACCGTCCCTCTCCAGGAAGAAGCCAATCCTTCTCGCCGAGAGTTACGGATCGCACGTTTGCCGACTTCCCTGTATCCTAACGTTCGACTAAGCGACAAGAGAAGATTGCGAACCTCGGGGACCTGAAGCGGCTCTGGCTACGGACAGGCGCGAAGATTGGGACTCGTAAGTAGAGCAACACCCTCCACCGACAGTTTGCAAGGACCTGGGGCAACGGCACGCGGGAGCGGCCGCAAACACAAAGTGCGACGCTCGTATCGGACGACCCGACGTCGTCTACGGAAGTCCTTTCTCGCTATCTGAAATGATTCCAGGCCTCGCGCGGCCGCCCTTATGAAGAAAAGAGCATAGGCTCCTCCCCGGACGCGCGCACCAAGTGGGCTGACGGCAGATATCGGTCACCGTTACCGAAGGGAAAGCATCGAGCGCGTCAAAGTCCACGATATAATAATCTTTCCCCGGCGCCTAGTTCCGGAATATATTGACGGATCCCCTTTCGCACCAGCGCAAACGACGGAAAAATCTGAAACACATCATGATACAATACTGAGGACTTTGCAGACAAACAGAACAGAACAGAGAAAAAGAAGAAGAGGAGCGAAACGTAGCAATCCAGCCAAGCCATTACCACCGCTGCGCTGCTGCTGTCGCCGCCGCCACTCCAACTGTTGTTCCATCCTGCCTGCCTGGCCGCCTGCCGGCTGCCGTGCCAACCCGAAGCGAACAGAAAGCAGAACAAGAGAACCTAGAAAGAGGGAGCGAAACGTAAGCAAATCCAGGCCAGCCGATTACCACAACCGCTTGCGCTGCTGCTGTCGCCCGCCGCCACTCAAGAATCTGTTGTATGTTCCAGTCTGCGCTGTGCCGCCTGCCTGTGCTGGGCTGCCTGCCACCACGATGCGAACAGAAACAGAACAGAGAAACTAAAAGGAAGAGGGAGCGAGAAACGTAGCAATCCCAGCCAGGTCATTACACACTGCCTGCTTGCTTGTCCTGAGCCGCCGCCACTACCACTGTTTGTTCCAGCTGCCTGCCTGCCTGCCTGGCCCCTGAAACGAACAGAATACTAGAAAAGCTAAAACTAAGAAAAGAAGGGAGCGAAACGTAGCAATCCAGCCAAGCCATTTACCACGGCTGCGCTGCTGCTGTCGCCGCCGCCACTCAAACTGTTGGTGCTTCATCTGCCTGCCTGCGCTGACCGAAGAAACAAGGCGCCGCAAACGGTGAAAATCTCATTGGATGCATTAAAGAACCCGCGGTGCTACGACTAACAAAGCGTTAGCCGCGGGCTATAGGACCGACTACCCTCGTACAAACGCAGTTGACGAGGACCCCTTCCCCGCAACAGGCCTTCGAGGTTCCAATCCGATTACTTGCTACTACCACCACGATCTGCACCGGAGGCGGCTCCACTCCGGCTTACGCCATGAGCTTTCTGCGCCACCCCCGCGCCCATCCTACTCGGTCCGAGGCTTCGAGACCCCTATCCCATCCTGACATATCCGGGGACGGTCCCCTCACCGTCGAAGGAGAAGAGGGTGAAGAGCTCGCGTTACTTACTCGCATCGGTCCCGCGAGGTTCGCGGACAGGGCTTTTTAGCGCCATCCATTTTTCAGGGCTGAAGTCGCCTTCGGCAGGTTGAGTTGTCTACGCAGCACTCCCTTGGCGGATGCGACTGTCCATGGCCACCGACCCTAGTGTCTTGAGCGACCCAACGGCCTTTCATTGAGGTTTCTACATGCGGCACGGTAATTAGGCCACGCCTTGAACTGCGGACCTTTTTGGTTCATCCCACAGCCCGGTTCTGGCTTACAAAAATGGCCCACTAAGTACTCGATTTCGAACAAAGAGGCTTTGAATGAAGAAAAGAACCCTTTGTTCTTCACCCGTTTTTGAGAGTTTGGAGAATGAGCTGAGGGAAATTGTCATTCCCCAAGGACCCTCCTAATCATACTCTCTTTACCACGGATGAAGACTCTCAATAGCGCGACAACGAGCACGCAGCTATCCTGAGGGAAAGCTATCGGAGGGCAAACGCAGCTACTCAGGACTGGTTACATTGGTCTTCGCCCGCCCTCGTTGCGCAGCTCTGACCGATCGAAGTTTGGCACTCCAGAATCCGCTTATGCCGGACCTCCACCAGGGTTTCTGCCCTGCTTCATCCTGGCAGAGCAATAGGATCAACTCATCTTTCGGGTTACCAGAGAATAAGGCTGCGCTCGGAGAGCCCGCTAATCAACTTAACAAGCCTGCGAAACGCGACCACTACGTGCCCCGTCCCCGGAAGAACAAGACAAAAAATTTGCAATAAAGCTTTGTTGGAACGGGGAAGGCAGCTAAGCGGTTAGGCATTAACAGCGAGGAGGAGCGGCGCGGGCCCCGGGCTGTGCGCCGTCCACCATACAGGGTGGTTAATTACCGGGGGGGAGACCTATAGAGGCAAACCCACTCGACGCGCCGAAATAAACCTTGTGAGGGCGACCCGGGCGACCTGGAGAAATACTCCGCACGGCATCCCGAAAACGGATCAGGTCCCTATGAAAGGATCAAACTTCTTCGTTTCTGCCTTCGGCGGTTTAGAACAGGCCCTTTGACTTAGCCAGCTATGATTTGCTAAGACTTCTTTGGTCCGTGTTTCAAGAACGTGACGCGGTTAAAGCTTGTCGCAACTACAAAGTACACCGCGTACGGCGCGCCTGCGAGACCATAGCGGGGGCACGACTCCCGCGCTCCTCAGGGCGGCTGAGGTGGAGTAGAACGTATAAATCCGGCCCAGTTACAGGCACACTTTAAACACATTTAAGCCGTCGCGAGAGGCCGTCAGAGCAACGGGCGGCCCCGCCAAACTCGGAAAACCCGGCGGCGTCTTCAAACCGGCAAGCGGTGTGCTGCTATCGGCGGACGAGAAATTAACGGTTTCCCAGACCCCCGTTGTCATCGGACACCCTCTCGAACGGCGGCGTGCCCCCTACTTCGGCAGTCAGTGCATTGGTCTCCGCCCTTACGGACGCTCGCCTCAGTGAAACGTCGGTCGACTCCGAAACTGGGGGAATCCCCCCGAAAGAAATCTTTCCGGGAAGTTCGCGTTCAACTAACGTTTAACCGACAGAGCGCACATGCGTTACCCTCCGGGGTGAATGTGAAGCCGAACCATCTTCGGGTACGAAACGCTCATCTCGCTTTGAACTCGGTGGGATTAAGTGTCACGGTTCACGCTCATTTGGAACTCTCTATTCAAAGTTCTTTTCAAACTTTCCCTTCGCGGTACTTGTTCTCTATCGGTTTCGTGGGGATATTTAGCTTTAGATGAGTATTTACACCACCTGCTTAGGGCTTGCATTTCCAAGCAACCCGATTCTCGAGAGCAAACCGACGTGGAAAACAGAGGCAACGACCCTACGGGGCTACCACCCCTCTTTGGCCAGCGGGATTGCAATCGGACAAACCAACCTAGGATTCGGGGTCGGATCGGCCCTCATCACACGATTAACTCCCATACGCCGACGGCATCGCTCACGGAAGGACCCTTTCGGCGCCTGTTGCAGCCTACGCGCTGAGCTCCTCCCTTTTCAGTCGCCATTACTAAGGGAAATCCCTTTTTGGTTTCTTTTCCTCCGCGTACTTTTATGCTTAAGTTATGCGGGTACTCTAGGCAAGGTCGGTTTAGGCACAATTCGTAATAACCAGAGGATGGCAGAAGAGAACGGCGCTCGCTGCTGCGCTTACTGTAGGGCCTGCTGACACTAAGACGTGATGATATATCCTCTTTATTGATCTTCACTGCGTTAGCGTTCTTCAGGTTGACGCCACCCTCCCGATCAATGAGATATACCAGCCAGACATAAAGGTCGAAAGGAATAATTTTCCATCACCACTCGAGTAGCGCGTATGCTCGCCTGCTGCCTATTAGCCTAGCTGCTGCTTTTGGCAATGATGAGGGTTGCATAGTACGGTGATATTTCTTTTATTAATCTTCCTGCGTTAGCGTTCTTGCAGGTAAACGCCACCGCGACCATTTAACACGAATCCACCCGACCGAGCAACAAAAATTCAATTGCAGCACAGCAGCAGCATTAGCAGCAGCGGATTAAAGCGACACTAAGGAAGCGAGTTCGTGCACTAACTGTATCCACGCGAATAAAGAAATGAATAAGAGTAACTCTCTGCCTCATGACTACGCGAAAGGCCTCTACATGATATGCGGCTAATTCATATGCGACGAGCGACAGAAGCGTGCTACTTTTGGTTTCTTTTCGGCATTCGCAAACAGTGAAAGAGAAACGGAACGGAGACGCACAGCGAGGACACTAGCAAAACACGAACGTCATCATTCTCAAGGATAGCACTACTACTGCGGGAGTCACGACCTCCGGCAAACACAATGCTTTATAACGCTTAATACCGGACAAACAAGACATTCCTCATCTCCAGCGTTTTGTCATGAAAGCGTCGTGCTTTCTTATTCCTTCTCTCCCCCCCCTTGCCTTCTATCGTGATCTCTCTTTCATTTTTCAAGGCTGCTGCCGGTCCGGCAACACAGCGCACGAACCGAAACTTAATTCGAGATGGCACCTCCAGACTTCTGTTAACGTCCCCTCAAAAACCTGTTTCGAAAGAGAGGACACCGACGCTATTACTGATACAATTTTTTATGCTGATGCAGCAGCCACTATGCGCACCTTTGCGTTATGTCGAACGGAGAACAACAATGCGGAGCGACTTTGCACGTACGGCGCTAAACACCATATACACGCATTGTTCCGCACACCCTTCTTTCAAGCAAGCGGAGTGGGAAAACTCCTGATTGGGTAACGCGCGGCCGCACCCGACTCGTGCATCCCGTTTCGAAAACGACACCAGTAGAACGAGCAGCAGCTACAACGTATACGCACCGGCATCCTTCCCTGAATGGTTCTCACCTCAAAACCCCGCAGGAAACAGGGGGGAAAAAAAAAGGCACGCGAAAGAAGTTCTAGGTGATGACCATGTGGCGTTTCAGTTACAGTACGCACGCCGTCAAACAACAAGCGCAAAGCCCGTCACGAAAGCGAGATAGATAGAAAAGAAAAGGAGGAAGGAAATTGCACAGCAATTGATTTTGCGCGCGAGTCGCTCTCACTTTTAAAGTAAAAAAGAGTGAGAGAAAAAGTTCCACAAGTGGCACCCAGCGCAACGCACAAAGCGAACCAAACACAGCACGGCAGCATATCCTCTTTTGTTTTTTCCTAAGATGAGGGAGCGTTTGTCAATGGGCGTTCCCCACACGCGCACCGTCAACGAAACCCAGGCTTTTCCTGGGCGAAGAGGGAGAGAACTCAGTGTCGGGGAGCAGGTCGGAACGCATTGCTCCTTCTGAGCACGCTCTTCCAAGACCCGTAATTGTTCGTCAACCAACCCAGGCCAGCGAACTGAATTTTCCGTAAAGCGGCGGCCCTCGGCAGTACGTACTCAGCAGAAGCAGCAACACATACAATGTTTGGCAACTTGAGCAGGCTCTGATAAACTCCCAATCCATTTCCAAACCGAGATTACAGGTTAGCTGCAAGCTTCGGTAGAGATCGGTGAGAACGTGCAAAGCTACTAACGCTGCTGCTCTGCTACAACCGACCTAAACCAGAATTTTACGGGAGACGGAAGCTACAGGCAAACAGTCGAAACTCTATTTCCAAACAGAGCAGCAGATCCATGATCTGCAAGTTCGTTATGAAAGAGATGAGCGGCTGAATTCAACAGGGCTCGGCTCAACAAAACTCTGAGCACACACTTATCAGCTTGAAGCTTAGCGAAGCAACAGACACTGACAATTCTCAACCATGCTCACGCTCTTAGACCGTCAGCTTCCAACATTGTTCCAAACCGCATTGTGATTGAGGTTTCCGGTCGAGGTTAACGAAATGCTGCTACTGAGAGGTAGTGGAGCTGATGAACGCGCGGCGAGCAGCTTCGAAGCGAAGCGCAA